>PVKB01004215.1:0-153441 GCA_004027205.1 Ctenodactylus gundi | reverse complement strand
GTCGCGTCTCCCTCGACCCGCAAGAAAGACGCAACAGCCGCGGTTCTTCTCCAAGCTTTATTCAGGCCTCTTCTTAACCTTGTGCTCGAGCACCTTCTTTTCTCTCTCCTTCTTCCTCTCTTCTCCTCCCCCCGCTAAGCTGCAAGCAATTTTATAAGCCCCACAAGCCTATCATATCTCACTACGTGGCGCTTTTAGACAGGAGCCTGCACATGAGGAGATCAGTCGCCAGTCCGCGATTTCCACATATGGAGTTGTTTATCACATTTTATTAGGAGGTGTGGCTGCCACGCAGGCGCCATCCTTTGGGTGCGGCATCTAATCCTGCCCCTTGGCCCGTTGCCCGGCGCCATCTTAGGGTTCGGCTCCCCACACTAGGCAAGTGCTTTAACCACTGAGCCATTCTTCCAATCCCACTTTTTTATTTCTAATGGCATAGATAATGACTTTTGCTTTCTTACTGTTGGTGAGTTTGGCTAGGGTTTTATCAATCTTATTTATCTTTTGGAAGACTCAATTTTTCAATTCCTTAATTTTTGCATATTTTATTTTTTAGTCTCTAATTCATTAATTTATATTTTGATTCTTAGATTTTCTTTCTCTCTCTTGCCTTTGTATTTGGATTGGTTTTGTTTTGCTGGGATCTTAAGGAGCATCATTCAATTATATATTTGGATTTACTCTGCTTTTTATGTGCATTCATCACTATGAATTCCCTTTTTATTATTGCTTTCATTGTGTTCTATTCATTCTGATGTACTTCTAATATTGTTGGACTCTAAGCAGCTTTTTCTTTTAATTTCCTCTCTAGTTTCTTCTGTGACCCGTTGCATGCTCAATAATGTATTATTTAGTCTCCATGTATTTGTATAGTTTTTATAGTGCCTTTTACTGTTGATTTCTAGTTTCATTCTACTATGACCTGAAAGTACGCAGAGAATTATTTCAATTTTATATTTAGTTTAGCTTATCTATTGCCTAGGATATGTTCCATTTTGGAGAAAGTTCCAGGTGCTTCTGAGGAAAAGGTGTATTCTGTTGACTTAAGATGGAACACTGTAGGTATCAGTTGAATCCACTTTGTTCATGGTGTGGTTTCGCTCTGATACGTCTTCATTAAACTTTTTCAAACCAGGTTTTACTCCCAGCACTAACACACGTTCACTGCAGTCATTATAAGAGCATCTCAGTGACTTTCTTGTTGCTGTGACTCAATACTCAACATGCACAATTTTAGGGAGGAAATATTTATTTTAGCTCCCGTTCCAGAAAGTCACAGCCCATGCACAGGCGGGCAGCTGGAAAATGGTGGCCCCACATGGTGGGGCTACAGCTAGAGCCAGAGCTGGAGCCAGTGCTCCCAGGAGACAAAGATCCTTACATCATGGCAGAATGGAGACAAGACGGGGAGGAAGGGTGGCACATGCCCCTCCAGGTCAAGCCCCAAGCATCACTACCCCTTTTCATCCAGGCCCCACCTCCCAATGGCACACAGTATCTATAGGAACATGGGCCTTTGGGGGGGATACTCCAGATCCAACCACAATAAAGAGTAATATCACTTTTGTAAACTTTAGTTTACTGTCTCATGTCGCAGTTCCATTTTTATAATGGAATGAGATGATGATAATGATGTAAAGAGCTTAACCTAGTGCCAACTTGCAGCCAGTGATCTGTAAGTTATAGTCTTAACAATGATAATCGTATTTTTTCAGTGCCACAGATTGAACCCGGGTCCTTGCACAGGCTAGGCACACTCTACCACCAAACCGTACCTTTCCACTTTTGATTTTAAGGCAGAGTCTCAACTTACAATCTTCTTGCCTCAGCCTCCCAAACAGCTAAGATGACAAACATGCACCAGCTTGCCTGCTATTATAATTATTTTTAATTAAAGTTATAATGACTTTGGATTGGCTAAGCTTCCCTTATTCCAATTGAGTCAAATAACATTGAGGTTTTGTTACTACTATTGTATGAGACCTAGCTGTGAGGAGAGGCAAGTAGAGCTAACAAATTGCCTTATCCCCCGATGTTTTACTAAACATAATTGCTCACTTTATTTCATCCCCCCCCCACACACACACACATACCAATTCTTTTTTGTCAGAATCAACTCCATTTTACTGAAACAACTGAAAGTAAGCGACGAAGATAAATGCCTTAGCTCACAAACTGGTGGCTGGCACCAGGTCTTAACAGAGCTCAGTGCCGTCCTGCTTCTCCCTGCTTTGCCCTTGCTCGCTCCTGTGCGCTCAGCCCAGAGTTTTGTGCCGCCCAGATTGGGGGGTAACTTCCTGTTCAGCAGCTGTCATGTTAGCATCCCTTGCAAATGTTCTGTGGTTCTGAGGATGCTTCTGACTAGGAGGAGAGGAAGGGCAAGCAGCCCGGGGCTCTTGCAGCCTCTAGGAAGACTGGCTTTACTACTGCACCGCACACAAGCAGCTCCTGTTTTTGGCAATGCGTTGAGTATTCACACATATCTCTCAGCCTTCCTTTGTTACCATTTATTTAGTGTCAACAGGGTCCATCTAGAGATGCCCACTCAGTAAGGAATGAGAGAGAGAGAGAGAGAGAGAGAGAGAGAGAGAGAGAGAGAGAGAGAGAGTCAGGGAGAAACAGAAAGATAGAGGCAGAGATTTCTATTTAGGGAAATAGACCGAAGTTTGAAACCAAATAAAAAATCTTTTGGAAATCCAATGCCAAAGAAATAATTGAGTCAACTCTAACAGCAAATTACGGCAGTAACAGACATATGGCCGTTAATCCTCCTCACAATACTCCGCCTAGATTTGAATGCAGTTCTACCGTTGTTTCCGCCACTTTTTGAAGCAGTTCTGGATGTCCTCCTACATGCGTGCGTTTCCAAGATGAGATAAACAGCGCAGTGAGCGCTGCCGCTGAGTGACCCTGGAAAAGCAGGCTCATTAAACATTATGGTGTGCCCCATTCACCTGACTGAGCACCTCCTGCTCTTCCTCCGAATCAAAATGATGAGGAAAGGTCTTGTATTGATTAAGAACATCAGCGCACTAAAGATATAAAATCTGTGAAATCTCTCCACAACGTTGTTATTAGTAATAGTATAGCAGTGTGCAAAATAGTATAATTACTAATTAATAATGCAACATGGGGAATTGACATAAAATCTCTTAATACAGATGCACGAATATATGGATGGATAGTCAGATAAAATTATAAACCAAATCTAGTAGAATCTTAGTAATCAGTGAAGTATGAGTAAATAAGTTATGAAAGTTTAAAAATTCTGAAATAACTAAATGTGCTTTCGTATTTGTTACTTTAAGTATATTTATGTGGTATAGATTTAAGTTCATTTAATGTAGCAATGTGATACAGTTTTAACTTTGTTTTATTATAGCAATTCACTTATTAGGTCACTGATGAAAATTTACTCTACAAAAACTGATGGATGTAAAGATAACCCTGTGAATGTACAAACATGTACCTTCCAGTATTCAGCTAAGGCATTTGAAATTTAACTTTTTTTTCCCCTCTTTCCCAAATTTACTAGTCTTTTGAACTACATGCTTGTAGTTATTTTCTAATGTGAACTGGTGGGTAAGGCCAGGTTTAAGAACAGCAACAAAGATATAGCAAAATATAGGGAAAAAAAACTTTTGGTAAATACCCCAATAAAGGGATTGGTTGGATTCAGAGAAGAGGCATCAAGATTTAACTACTGAGAACCCATTCAAGGAATAGGAAGCTGAGTTAGAGTGGTGATTTAAGTGAAATGAAAATTAATATGTGAAGTACTGTTTAGTTTCTCTGACTTGGAAAACCCAGAACACAGACATTCTATAGAACCACATGAAGAGATAGCCGGAGTTGGGGGAAGGGATAGGGAGGGGGTGGGAGGGTCAAAAATGGGAAGGGATTGTAAAGTTGGTATGATACATATGTGCACAAAATACCCAAGTTCATTGTAAACACTATGTATTACATATGTATATTAATAAATATAGTGGGGGAAAGACACATTTACAGGGAGATTACCATAATAGAAGATTTTTAATTTAAACACATTATATTTTTAATCACACCTTATATGAGGACCTAAACTCTTCTCTACCATTAAGCACCCAACTTCTAAGAACTTTTTATCTTTCATCTTTCTGTTATCAAAAATAGTCAACCTGAGACATGCACCTGAAAACCAAGGATTGGGTTTCTTTGAGTTTTCTGTTGTATTCTAAAGCATTTGAATTGGAACTTGAGATGAACTCTATTCAGGGTTCTCTGGGATGGATGGGTCTAATACTTCTGCTTGGAGTAAATTACTATTTATGTCTTTTCCATCACCAAGATCTAACTGCATAAATATTGGTCGGACGTCACAACGTCTCAACATGGTTGCCTTGCACATCTCTTAAGTTCATTTTATTTTCTGCAGGATTTAGAGTAAAAGCATGACTTCTGTGTTGCTCATATTTTTAGGAGATATCTTTGTCTGGGTTTCACCAGAGGCAAGGATTTGAGTACAAACAGTTTACTTGAGGGTTGGGCTTGGGGCATATTAATAGGGGATCCAAAAATGTGATTCTATGAAACATATTTTAGTGGTCTCCCACTCATTTCCTGACATACAATTCCTGATATCTCTGAAATCTTCACAGTGACTCTTCATATACAACTGAAGTGATCAATGGCCAACTGTCCTAGTTATAGCTTTGGGATAGGAGCTGGTCACAGGAAGGGCCAGGTAGGTTTAGAGGTTTTGGACTTTCAGCCCCTCTCCTTAACATCTGGAAAGAGGAAATGAGCTGAAGTTTAAGTTTATCACCAACAGGCAAAAATCTAATTAATCATGCCCACTAATGGAGTCCTCATAAAACATCCAAAGACTCAAAGGACTTTCCAGGTGAGTACTTGGTGGCTCCTGGAGGGTGTTGAGCCTGGTAAAGGCCGTGGGGACTCTACACTCCTTCTCACACACCTCGCCCTCTATGCATCACCTCATTGTCTTCTTTGTAACAATCAGACGAGCATGTTTTCCTGGGCTCTTTCAGCCATTACTCTAAGTCAATAGAACCCAAATAGAGGATTGTAGGAATCTTGACTTACAACTGATTGGTGGAAAGTACAGATAAAATAACTTGGGCTTACAATCGGCATAGTCAGGCCAGCCCAAAGGACTGAGGGACTGAGGAACTGAACCTCAACTTCATCTTCAACCAGTGAAACTGAATGCTATCTCCAAGTAGTCTGAATTGAATTAAATTGAATTATTGAATTTGAATTGAATTGATAATTTGAATGGAATAGACTGAATTTGAACAGACACCTAGCTAGTGTCTGTCACAGATTTGTTTGGTGTTGGTAGAAGAAATTCCCACATATTTCTTGGTAACCAAGGTCACAGAAATCTCTGTAGATTGTGGAATAAGAGAAAAGAAAGGACTATGGCATTTTCTTCTTTTATAACATAAGATTTGAGACGGAAAAAGTAAGGAAAGTAGTAAGTACGTTGCCAAATGTGTTGTCACTTGTGGGCAACTGGGACACAGTCCTGCCAGGGACTCTGGAAGACAGTGTAGCAAAAGTCATCCAAACTGGGGAGCTAGAAAGCTGAGGAAAATGCCCATCAGTGATATCCCCCGCCTGTCACCAACTGAAGGGTGATTCCCAGGGATTTTAACAATTTAGTGTTTCTGGCCTTCCTTGCAGGCATGCTGACCTTGATCCCACAGTCAGGTGAAAGGTCCTCAGGAAGAAAGTTGCAGATGTCTAAAGAAAGCAGCCTCAGTGTGTGGAGGTGAATGCCCAGGGAGAAAGGGTAGAACGCCAGCAGGGTATGACCGGAGGCATTGTCTTTGTGGGTCAAGTCTTTGAATTTTTTTCCTCCTTATTATAAGTGCTAGTGTTTTTTATATGGCCATTTGATGGGGGATGTGGGGGTGGATAAATGTATAGTCTCCCTTCACAGCTGTTTCTAATGTTCCTTGACATTGGAGCATAATTTAGAAGCATATGGTGAAAACATCTCTCAGAAATGTCTGGAACTTAGAGTAAGAATGTGAATTAGCAAAATTTTTATGTGGCGTTTTGAATATGCTATTCAGGTTTTTTTAGTTTCCAAAGCTATGGATGGGTTATCAGTTCCTTAGTACTAGAACAACTCTTTGTTGTAGTATAGATATGTTTCCTTCTCCAACTACATATACTCTTTAGAGAGCATGTTGAGAGTACAATGTTTATAACTATTCGACAAGAACAAATGTTAATTGTCATGTAATGTCAAGTACTTATGAGAAAAAAATGGTTTGATTATGAAGATGGGCTTTACTGACAAATAAGGCATACTTGAGCTGGGGGTATAGCTCAGTGCTCTTGCTTAGCCTGTGCAAAGTCTTGGGTTCGATTTCCCAGTACCACATAAAAGTTATCCAGGTGTACTGGTACACAACTGTAATCCCAGCACTCAAAAACCTGAGGTAGGAGGATTGCCATGAGTTCGAGGCCACTCTGGGATATATATGTGGTGAGTTTAGGACCAGCTTGGGCTACTACCATCCAGAGTGAGGCTCTGTCTCAAAAGGGGGCAGGACTCAGCATAGTTACAAAGAGTAAAATGTTGAGGATGTTTCAGAGGAAATAGTTTTCTTGAAGGATTAGAAGATTATACGGAGGTTTTCAATTAAAGATGTTGAATTGAAAGCATGACTTAGCATTTACTGCCTTCTAAAATTCCACTAAAGAGTAGTGAAAGGATAAAAAAGGCATAAACATAGAAATACAAGAAATTCCAGAACAGAGACAACAGTAAGAAATTATAGAAACTGGAAAACAGACGGATGAATAGTTATATGTGACTGGTAGATCCAAGAAAGTTGCATCGTGAATGAAGGGGGAGAGGACGACACAATTTATAGTGAAGGATCTACAGAAGCCTCAAGAATTGGAGACACATGCACTTTCAGGAACTAGGAAAGAGGTGGGAGAAACCGGCTCTGGGGAGCGAAAGTCTTTGAAAGAGCAGTTAAGATCTCTGAATTCTTTTCTCTGACCCTGTGAAGATAAGTGACAAGCTTTCTTTTCACACTAAAGAAAGACAAAACGTTCCTCTTCGGAAAAGAATCCATACTCTGAATTAGAAGACACTAACCATGAATAAGAGTGAGACAAATGTAGAAAAATATGATAAAATATTTCTTGAATGCTGAAATGACCAATTATCTCCTCCTTGGCTCTGAAACCCCTGGAGATGAAGCTGATATTCCCCTTGCAGGGGATTGCAAAGGCTTCCCCATGAAACCCCATCAGTTCACAAAACAAGATGTAGTGATGGGAGCCAGTCGTTCACCCTACAGTGAAGTTCATGGTCAGTAACCCCACTCAGCTTCTTATCACTGTTTGAAGGTCCCACTGTTCTGCACAAGCACGTAGCCAAGCAGACACAGGGAAAGCCTCAATTGCACAAGATGGAGGAAAACCAGTGCGTTGAGATGAGAGATGAGCAAGTTAGAGAACACAGAAGATGAAGGAGAAGAAAAACTGGGAAAAAATTAAAACCTTTGTTGATATCATCAGAAAGAAAGGTACCAAGGGAGAGGGGTATACGGAGGGTGGTAGCGGATGGATATAAGCAAGTTATATTAATATTTTACACATTGAAACCTCCTCCCCTCAAACACGGAGCCAGTGGGGAGGGCAAGATAAAGTGGAGGGGGGGAATGACTGAAGAATGTTATGTGTGGGTACAAGTCTGCCAAGATGAAATTCATTAACTTTATATCAATATGCGCTTATAGAAAAGGAATAAAAAGATAAAACAGCCATGAAACAGGAGCAGGAAGTTGCTGAAATAAAGCACACTTAACGTAAAAGTAGAAGATCCCAGACATTGTTTGAAAAAGCTCAGAAGAAAGAAATGAGAGAGGATAGGGAAAAGGATATTGGAGGACAAGACCAGGAGCCCTGACATCTGAATAAAAGGAGTTCTGGAGATGAGGACGGCATCCAGGAGTGGTAGAATCAAATGCCCCAGAACGGAAGTACATGAGCTTACAGACTGAAAGATACGTGATGTGAAAGTTCATAGCACGTTGCTAGGTGACGCTGCCGTTGCCGGGTCCGACTCCCCCGTGTCAGGCCACTGCCTCCACTCGCCGAGGTGTTGGCTGTTGCCTTAGTCCTTTGCCTGGCTGCTGTACCTATACCTGAAATTGGGTCATTAATGAAGAACAGAGATTTATTGCACGCACTTCTGCAGCTGGAGGGTCCAAGAACACTGTGCCCGAGTCTCCTCGGCACTTGGAAGGACTCCCTGCTGCAGGATCGCCTGGAGATGGAGCACGCTCGCGCCTCCGTCTTCTCCTCATACAGACACGGTCCCATCACGGGGCCTCACCCTTGTCTAATTCTAATCACCTCCCAACGGCTCTGCTTCTAAATACCATTAAGATATGAATTTGGGGAGCAAATTTTCAACATGTCAACTTTTTTCCAACCAAAGCATCTCCTGTGAGAATTCATTTCTAAGAAGAATTGCAAAAGGCAGAAGCTATATCTTCTGCAAGATTCCACCCATGTCTCTGCCCTGCATAGCAGAACTCAGACCAACAACTGTCTAACTTCAAGATGGAAATGGTCAGTCATCTTACCTCCAAAGGTGACCAAGTCTGTTGTACAATCCTCTCTCCAGAACACCCTGAGGTTCAAAGAGAAGCAAGCCCCCATGAGACCACTTCTCCAGCCCTTTCTACAGGTACCTCCCTAATCATATGTACCCCAATCCCTGTCCCATTCTCTTTCTAGAAGACCAACCTCAGGCAATAGGAGATAAAGGGAAGTGTCTAAAAGCCTCTAGAGAGAAAAAATAGGTTTTATCCAAAGGATCAAGAATCAGCATGGCGTCAACACCAAAAGCTGGAAGACCATGAAGCAATCCCTTAAAAATCCCAAAGGCCTCAGAGCTCTATGTTGAGTACCTGAGATACATGAAGGGGAGAGGCGAATTAAAGATATTTTGCAGAATCAAAGTCTCAAAGAACCTCCCTCCTGTGCACGTTTTTCTCACCATGCGTCACCAAATCAGAGTTAAACCACAACAAAAGAAGCCAATATAACAGGAGTGCTGGCAAGTGAGAGGCCAAGAACATCCCCAGGACACTGCTACAGGGACATCACGGATGACAGCTGTGAACAGGCCTGCAAGGCCGCGCTCCAGGAAACACTGCTTCAAGCACACAAATCAATAGAACATCTGATGTCTGTGAGCAGACAGTTACACAACTGGGCGAGGGTTTAGGAACACGGGGCTGACCTTGGGCATCCTAACCTCCCCAGTGCTCTGTTTCTCATCTGCTGGAAAAATAATAGTTGCTTCCTCATGGTCCTTTCTTCCCCGCAAGGGTTTAATCAGTTTGTAGATCACATAAAGCACAAAACTACCTGGCACTTTGTATGTATTTTTCTAAGCTGTTTCATCTCAGCAGACACTTAGAAAAATAGGAAACACCATAGAAATTTTGAAGACAATTATGTTCATGGAAGTATTAATTACATGTTATTTTATGGTAATTGAAAATTACTCTATTTCCAATAGCAGAACAGTGAATTTAATTATGAGGTACTTAAGGGAATATTATCGGTTAAATTATGATTATAGATGTTATATGAACATGTACACATATTGCCTGTGTATAATAAAATGTTCAGGAAGAAAGCTAAGCAGTTCTACCTATGTTAAAGCATAAGGACATGAGTGAAAGATGGATTCTCTTTTCTCATGTCCCCTGGTGCATCTCTTTCTAGTCTGTTCCAAAGCAGCCAACACCGTGGCTCAGCCTTGCCCGGGAGCCAGTCACTAAGCACGAGCTAGATGCTGGAAGAGCAGCCCATTCACACGGATGGACAGCCGCTACCTGGTGCCTGCTTCCCGTGTGCTCTGGGCAGCACAGCCAGCCAAGCCGGCACTCGGAACAAATCTGGGGAAATTTATGCTGACACTTGGTTCCACATCTGGAAATGCTGAAGGTCAGCTATATTTTCCTCAGTGTGGTCAGTCTCCTCTTGAACAAAACTTCTAAGCTGCTCTCTAAACCTAAATGGGCTCAAATGTTCAGGCCCCAAAACTATATTTTCCAGGGTTTTCACTTGTAAAAATCCAGATCTAGGTAGATCTGCTACCTGTTAGGTTCCCTAAGGAGATATATTTTAAATAATATTCCCTGGATTAAATATACTGTTTAGACTTTTGTTTTCTCAAAAGGCTTCACATGTCTTTTAAGAGCCGTTTTAAACTTGGCAATTCAGATCCTGAGCCGTAAGCCTTTCTGACAAGAAAATGTTAAAAAGAAACAAAGTCTTTGTAGAGTTAGAAAACCAATGAAAAATAGAAGTCAAAGGAAGGTATCATTCTATTTTATATAAAAGAAAATGGTTACAAAAAGAAGTAGACAGGAGATCATCTACTTTATGATTTAGAGAATTTTATCTATATGCTTTTCTATCTTGTGCTTCATAGTTAGTGTCATTTATCTTTTGGTAGAGGAAAAAATCATCGCTTATTTATGCTCTGATCCCTTGAGAGGAAGGGGAATTAGTTGAAAATATTTTAGCATGAAAAAATAATTTATCTCTTTTGACCTATAACAAAGAATATAAAATAGCAGCTACATAGGATGAATAGGTTTCAGAGATCTAACATACAACACAAAAACCAAAATTAATAAAATTGTATTAGGGATTGTTATTAAATAAATAGATTTCGGCTTCTGTTGCCACAAAAAATTATCTGTGAAATAATAGAAATGTTAATCTTCTACACTCTAATAGCCATATAGTTGTTCAATAACGTGCTGTAAACCTCATGTATACACAATAAAATTTATTGTTTTTTTAAATAGTAATCTGTCCATCAATAAACTTCCATTCAGAAATATTTATAAGGTCAATTTCTCAGAGGGACCTCAGCTCTTTGTCCAGGCTCAGCAGAGCCCCAGGAGGCCCTGTGCTTGTCCATGTGGACCTTGACGCCGCCGCAGGCCACGTAAGGACGTATGTTAGTGATGACGTAATTAGAGGCGAGGGTTACTCTTCCTGTTTTTCACTGTTGTTGTTGTTGTGTTTTTTTTTTTTTCTGGAACACCTTAGGGCACGTTGTGGCTGGACCCTACAAATGATGGAGTAGCACAAGATGAAACCCTCCCTGTCACCTTGTGCCAACAAGATGGTCCTGGCGCTGCGTGTGGCACAGGCTCCCGCCGGCCAAATGGAGAAGCCAGTGGGAATTTGATTCACCATGGCTAAGGAAATGAGACCACCCCTGAGAAGACCACATGTGCGTTGCACGGGTCAAGAGATCCTCAGGAGATATAGACATCCAGGCCTCACGTTCCGTGACATGGTAGCTTTCAGGAAAGCTTTGAAAATCTGCATTTGCCTAAAGTGCCTCTGACACCAGGCAAGTAAAAATACACAATAAAACCTGAACGTCTGGCTTGGCACCTTCATGTGGCATTTCTTCAACTCTCAAGCAGAGAGGCACGGCAGCGCGGAGGTCAGAAAGGCAGCCTCCGCAGCCCGCCGTTCTAGGCTTGGGTCTCTGCCCTGCAGTTGCTAACTGGGTAACCTCAGACAAGTTACTTAACCTCTCTGTTTATTTTTTGATAAAAGGAGGATGCCAGTTGTATCTACCACAGAAGACTCTTCAGGAGATCCACATTCGCAAGGTAGTTATGCCTTTACCTATAAAGTCCCGTATTGGTGTTTGTTGGATTAACCTAATAGATGTACTGAATCAGTTTCATTCCTGGTTTCATCTGTTTTCACTCGAGGACTCTGTTTTATTTTAAAAGTCATTAGAAGTTTCTTACTTGTTGAAGGTCTTTTATTTTTGACTCAAATTTAATTTATTTAGGTGGGAACAACTTTGGCATTGAAAACAGGAGTGTTGAACAGATACATACATAGTGGGTCTAGTTTAACACAACAATTTCATGCTCGGTGATTATAGGAACTGAGAAAGTTTCTTCCCTTCCCTAAACTCAACTTATAGCATTGTAAAATTAGAAATAATATGGATTCAGAGTAACTATGAAAATTAGTAAAAAGTTATGTGCGGAAAACAGCACTTAATCAGGTGGAAAGAAATTGATCTTTTGAGATTCAGGGTTTAACCTTTGTGTATTCCATCAGTTCTCATGCTATTTTTCCCCATGCACGCACACACGTGCGCTCGTGTGTGTGTGTGTGTGTGTGTGTGTGCACACACGTGTGCACATGGGCACTGGGGATTGAACCCAGGGCTTGGAGCATGTTAGGTAAGCACTCTACCACTGAGTTTCATTCCCAATTCTTTTTATTTTACTATTATTTATTCAATCGTACATTTGTTTGAGATAATGCCTTGCTACTATGTTCAGGCTGACCTCTAACTTGTGATCCTCATGCTTCAGCCTTCCATGTAGCCCGGGTCATAGTCATGTGCCACCATACCCAGCTTATGATTCTTTAAAACTTGTCTGGCTCACTAATTCGTGGAAGGTTTTAGGGATGTTCTCTGATGTGAACAGTTGAAATTTCATCCTCTTTGAGGTTGTTTCTATCCTTTTTTTATCATGCGTTCATCTGTTTATGCCACGGAATTATCATTCCTATGATGCTTGTGAGATCAGGGGAACAGGCAGGAATTGTGCTGAACTTGGGCCCAGTGGCACAAGACTATAATCCCAGCACTCTGGGAGGCTGAGGCAGGAGAACGGCAAGTTGGAGCCCAGCCAAACAACTCAATGAGACCTTGTCTCAAAATATAAAAGAGGAAAGGTCTGCCGATGTAGTTCCATGAAAAGACCACAGGTTAAATCTTCAGTAGTGGGGGAAAAAGGTGTATTTTAAGAGCACTATACTCCAGGAGAATCTTCCAGACCTGTATTTTTCCTCTTTAAGGGTTGTCAACAAAGTAAGATTCTCTCAAGCTTTTGTTATTTTCAAAGCTCCACATCCTTAAGCAAAAGCCACCCAGAGCTGCTTATTCTGTTTCAACAGAATTTTTTTCTGCAAGGTGAGTTTTTTAAAAGTTACAAGGATATGTCGATCAATTTTTAAATAGAAAATTACTTCTTAAAATGTGTCAAAATGAGCCATGATTTTCAGCTGCCCAACATAGGTCTACAGATGTTCCTTCTTAACGTGTATTAGTTCTTTTCCCCAATGTCAAGTTTAAGACCCCAAATCCTCCTTTAAAATCTATTTAAATTATTGAGCAAGTTCGTCTCCACTGGGCTTGCTGACGCATGGGACATCTGTGTTTGTTTTTACAAATGAATGGCCGTTCCTGTCACTGCACTCTGAGTATTCCCCGGAGAAGTTACTAAACCACCAAACCCACTGACTGCCGATGGCTATTGGTGTATGAGCTGTGGTGCGTTTGTGTCACATGCGAACTCTAACCTCTGGGTTCCCTGGGATGCCCAGCTCTTCTCCAAAGGTACTTTAGCCACAGAGACTTCGCTATCCTCTCTTGAAATGGCTTAAAATCAGCCCTGTGCTGCATGGCTCTACACACACACACACACACACACACACACACACACACACACACACGGAGTAAAAACGCTTCTGTGCTTGCTACGGATTGGACAAGAGCCTGGCACAGGCCCCTGTGTTGAAGTCTTGGTCTCCAGCTGAGGACTCTTCGGAGGTGGTGGAACCTTTAGGCAGGGCCATGTGGTGATCAGCGCCATTGGAGAGGTCCCCTTCAAGGGGCGCTGAGTCCTGTGCCCCTTATCCTTTTTTTTTCCCACTTCTCTGCTATGAGAAGTGGCTTTTTCTCATCATGTATTTCCTGCTGTGAGCTGCTTCCTCCGGGGGCCAAGAGCAACAGGATCAACCCATTTGAAACCTTCAAAAATGCAGCCACAAGAAACTTCTGTTTTCACAAGTTGATCACATCAGGTATTTGTTATGGGAGTGGGAAGCTGACTGTATAAACATTAAGCATGCTTGGAGAATCTTTGGAAAATAGTTAAGGACATTTTGTAAATCACATTCCTTTTCTTGAAGTGAAATGAATATGAACGTATTAAAGTTGTCATACTCTTTTTTTTGGAGTGCTGGGGAATTGTAATTAATTCCTTAGAAAGGTTAAAGAGGACAACCTCTTTCGGGACCCCTTCCAGTTAATGGCAGCTTTTACACTTGAGTTATTTCTCTCTCTCCTCATCTTTACAACTAAGCTACCTACTTTATAACTTAAAAAAAAAGAAACAGAAGTTTAAAGAATGCAGTAATTCCAAAAGTCAGCAGGACTCGAGCCACTGTACCAAGAATGGGCTGCAGGGCCCATTTCTAATCGCTGTCAAAACTCCTCTCCACCTCCCCCGTGCTGGCATGGAGAATCCACTCCTGGAAGCCCTGTGCCACAGTGACCCGGGAGTGAGGCCGCAGCAATGGAACACTATTCACCCTTGAAGAAGACAGCCCGCCATTTGCAGCACATGGTTGAATCGGGAGAACATGGTACAACGTGAGGGAAGACAGCCACAGAAGGACAAGTACCACAGGGGTCTTCTTATGCGAGGTATTTAACGTAGTCCACCTTGTAGAAGTGGTGGCTTGAACAGTGGTTACCAGGAGCTGCAGGAGGGGGGATGAGGCAGTATTATTCAACAGGTATAACGTCACAGTTATGCAAAATCAGTGAGCTTGAAAGACGTATTACTCAAGGTAGTGCACATGGCCAATACAATAGTGTTGTGTGATTGAAAATTTGTAAAAAAAAAAAAGGGGGGGGGGAGAGGGAGCTGGGAGTATAGCTAGGCAGTTGAAATGCTTGGTTAGCAAGTGCAAGGCCCTGGGTTCGACTCCCCAGCACTACATAAGCCGGGTTTGATAGTGCACACCTATAATTCCAGCACTCAGTAGGCTGGGGAAGGTGGATCACCATCTGTTAGAGGCCAGCCTGGGCTGCAGAGTGAGACACTAGCTTTAAAAATAAATATTAAACTCCTTAAGAGGGCTTATTAAGTGTTTTCAATAACAAAGAAATACAAAGAAACATCAGAGCTGACCGATGTGTCTCTGACCTTGATGACGATGGTGTGCTCACAGTGGACGCAAACGCCCAAGCTCGTCGAATTGTGCACATTTCACCTCAACACAACTGCTTCAAAAGCTTGCAAGTAAGTAGGAGTGCGCTTACAGTCCCTGTGTCTGTGCTCATATCCCCAAATCTAGTGAACGGGTTCAGATCATCTGCTACGTGGCAGTACTTACTCCTCCTCTTTGGCGTGGATGATTTAGCGTGAGTTAGATACCTGAAGAAAATGTAAGAAAGTGGAACAAAGCTGGCATGCCGTCGGGGTTGGAAGCAGCGATATTTCAGCAGCGGTGTGAGAAGCGCAAGTCCTGCGGCCCCTGCTGCAGCTGCACCCACGACCGCCCATCTGTGTTTGTCAGGGCCCCTGGCTTGGTTCGTCTCCTCTTTTCCACCTTCTGCAAACACAAGACTAATTAAAAAGTCAAGCCATTTTTAGGCAGGCTCACTCGCTTTCATTGCTCTTGAAATGAAGTCTGGTCTCTTTCGAAATGCCTCACAAAGTTCTGAGCCATCCGACCTTGGCCTTCGTGCAGTTTGATCTTTCAGCGTTTCCTGCTCCGTGTTTTGGGGTCTAGCCACAAGGTGCACAGTGCTTTCTGTGATTCCCTCTGCTTCAAGTCCTCTAGCTCATTTCTTTCCCTCACCAAATTCCTCCCAACCCCGACCACAGCCTTTGTGATTTTTCCTCATTTTTACGTCACAGTGTAGATATCTTGTCTCCCAGGAAGACTTCCCGAACCCTTCCATGAAGCTAGATTGCCTGACCCTTGCCCGGCCTTGCTTAGCAACTGTACTCTGTGTTTTATAATTGACTGCATTCTGCTCTAATTTCATTTTTGAGGTAGTTGCTGAACTGTCCAGGCTAGGCTTGAACTTGGAAGCCTCCCACCTTAGCTCCCTCTGGTGCTGGGATTGTAGGCCTATGTCCCGGGGCCAGTTGATTTGTTTAATACTGAGGACTGAACTGAGAACCTTTGTATGGGCTATATCCCCAGCTATTCTTACTTCCTCACTATGTCATTAAGTAGCGTAGGGTGGATTTGAACTTGTGATCCTTCTTCTGCCTCAGCTTTCCAGTGTGAAGATTACTGGCATGTTCCCTTGTGCCCAGCTTCTACTATAATTGGGTCTTACTGCTCTGTGTTTCCTACTGGACCCTAACTTCCATGGGGACAGAAACTATCTCTGTTGCTCACCTCACCACGCTCCGCCTCCCCAGAGCCCAGCCTAGAACCTCCAACTGGGCAACTTTTTGAGTGAATCAGCCAGTGAGTGGATCCATTTTAACCTTGTTTACAATGGGTAACAGTAAGAATTGGTCACCAGATTCCCAAACTCCAAATTTTTATTATCTAACCTTTCTGATAAATGACTCATTATAACGCAGCTAAGCAGTCCCTGGAGTTACCTTCTTTGAAGTAAGGGAAAGTACTCACTAACTGGCAAAAAAAACCCATTTTTTTCCCAACCTTAGGTCTGCTCGCCTGTGTTTGCAAGGCACCCGGTGAGAGTTGGGCCTTATCATTCTTCCTCCTGAGACATGATGTCTAAGTGATCAGGTTCACAATAGCTTCTCTGGGCCCATATTCAGCCTTGCCAGCAGCAAACCCTCTTCCCCTTCTTATGACAGGTTGTGCATGTGCTGGGTCTCTGAGAATCTCACGGTACTATTGAGGTCTCTTTGCGTTATAAAGGACAGATACACACAGTCACAGTCAGGCCCGAGGACACGTGCTTTCCGTCGTTCTCTCACAAACGGAGCTGAAAACTCACCCTGTTGCCAAACTTCAAATTCTAATAGGATGAAGAGGAATGATTTCCTTAAAGCCAGAATGAATCAGTCTGTGTCAGACAGGACTGCACTGAAACGCCCTTCCTGGTTGGAAAGCAAACCTCGTAAGCTGGACGGTTCCAGAGAAACAGATCATTCCAGGCTGCAGAGTGAAATGACTGTGCAGTTGACTGAAGTTTTTTAAAAAGACCCACAAAAACCCCCTAAGGAGGTAAATTACTTAAAATTAAGAGGCCTGCATTCCTGGGGCCAGAGAGTGGGACTATTTTGCCCCCTCAAGACATGATGCTAGTGTTAGTCAGACATTTCCAGGATCTCTGCTTTGTGGGGAAATTTGGACCCCCTCAGAGAACACAGCTCCAAGAGGATCATGGAAGCACATGAGTACATTCAGCCTATGTGCAGCATAATGAAGCTTTTTCTTGTGGTACTGGAGATTAAACCCAGGGATGCTCCACCGCTGAGCTACAACTTTTTTTTTTAAACTAAATTTGTACAGGGTCTTGGTAAATTGCTCAAGCTGTCCTCAAACTTACAACCCTTCTACTTCAGCCCCCTGAGTAGCTGGTGTTACATGCATGCAGCACTGTGCCAACATAATAAAGCATTTGAGTAGTAGCAAGGGAAGCTCCTTCTACTGTTCCTACCGCCTCATCAGTCGCAGGAGTTGTGGAGTGATAGGGTGGAAAGTGGCTCAGGAAGGGACTGCAGAAGAAATCTCCACCGAGCACTGTGGATTATCCGTGACTATGTGCCCCACCTTTCTCAGGTCTCTCTCTGAGTTATCTAAAACCCGGTGAGATCAGATTTTTTTTTTGAACAATGGATTGCCCAGCTATGAAAGTTCCTTCCTTACTATGCATAACATAGGCATATAAAATAAATTAGAGAGCGTCAAGAATTGTATGGGATGCTTTGTAGGGAAGGCTAACATGTCGTTTTAGATAATACTAGCTGCAATGCCAAATTCTCCCCAACCTAAATTTAAAAATTTTTTTAAATTAGAAAATTTAAAAGGACCCTTGGCTATAAAGTAGTAACATGGACAGATGCCTTTCTGAAACTCAGGTTGGTGGAGTCTCACCCTTTAAAGCATGACTTCCAAAGCTACCTTGGGCCTGGACATCCCGTTGACCTGTGGGTGAAAATGGAACATAGAGTATCATGTGGGAGATGCCTATGGACTAGGACCGACAGGGGCATAAAGACACCTGATTCCACATAACTTCAAGGGAATCCAGGGAAAATCATGTGAAAGGTAAAGAAAAAAAATAGTGAATATATACCATTCTTGGCCACTGTCCAATGCTGTGGTCACTACTATCCATTTCACTTGGCTTCCCACATCAAGAAAATTCCTCCCTCCTCAAGGGAAACATCCCAAAGTTCTACCCAATCACTCCAAACTCTAGAGTTTGGGACCCAAAATATTATCTTGGGTCTCAACTAATTAAAAGCTTTGTAGGCTAGACATCTTAATTGATTCTCAATGGGACATTACTGCTTAAATTTTTTTCTCAGTCTTATTTCCTGCTTTTTGGGATCAAGACTTGGGTAGATTTTTACATCTTTCTATGCCCAAGTATCTGGATTGTATAGTTACTTTTATTTCTTCTTTCAAATCAAAAAAATCATTCTCAGAACTGATGTCTTGTGCTATTTTGGTAAATTCAGCAAGTCACAATTAACACATCGATTAACATTCTATTTTCTAATTGTTTCCTTAAAGTTGCAGGATTAATAGGAATAGGTACTTGCTGCTCCTGTTACATGAGCTTAGCACACTTTTAATAAATATTTTGCAACTACAAATCATGGATCTCTCACTGGACTATCTTTCCAACCTCCAACACTATTGCCTACTATGACAATATTACTATATTTAATTGAAATATTCATTCCATTTATATTTAGAGTTAATGGTACATTGGAATTTTATCGCTTATTTTGCATGTGGTCCATTTATTTCTTTTTCTTTTCCTGTCTTTCTAAAAACCAATCAAATTTTTGTGATTGAATTTTTTCTTAACTTGGTAGTTAAGCATATTGTGTTATTCATTTAGGGATCACTTAGAGATGAAAAATGTCTCCTAAACTTAAATTAAAACTTCAATAGCAGCTATACCTTAGACCTTTCCCAACTTTGGCTATAATATTTTCTTGTATATTAATTTTGCATATATATTATATAATCAGAAGTTAGAAATATTTGTTCATAAGTGCCCACAGACAACATCATTTCTTTTGCGTTCTTTTGTTTTTGTTGCTGGTTTTTGTTTTGTTTTGTTTTCTGTGGTGCTGGTTATTGAGCCAAGAGCTTTTTACGTGCAAGGCAAGTGCTCTATCACTAAGCTACATCCCTAACCATGTTTTCTCTTTATTTCTTCTTACATTCTGGGTATCCCCTGTTCACTAAGGTAATTTCCCTACTGCTTCAAGAGAGCATCTTAATATTTCCATTACTGAGAGCTTTTTGGCAATAAAAACTTTTTTTCATTTGTCTGACTATGTATTACTCTTAGCTTGCTTTTTGAAGAAGATTTTCACGCACTGTAGTAGGTTGGTACTTATTTTCAGAATTTCTAAAATCTCATTTCATTGTCTTATCAATTATTAGATTTTTTTTTTTTTTGCTCTTTTTAAAGTAATGTGGAGCCAGGGTGGTAGGCATTCCTGTGATCCCAGCTGTAGAGACTGAGGCAGAAGGATTTCTGCACATTTGAGACCAGTTTGGGCTATGTATTGAGTTCAAGACCAACCTACAAAAGGAAAGAAATTATAAAGATCAGAGCAAAAATTAATAAAATAGAAACTAAAGAAAGTACAGAAATAAATGAAAAAAATTGGTTTCTTGAAAAGATAAAAGGTTGATAAACCCCTTGCTAAGTTTACAAAAAAAATAAAAAGGAAAGAGAAAACTTACATCAATACAATCAGGAATGAAAAGAGTAAAATTAAACAGATAACAAGAAAATCCAAAGGATAATAAGAAGTTACTTTGAAAATTTATACTCAAATAAATTTAAAAATTGAAAAGAAGTGGATGAGTTCCTAAAACATATATCAACCACAAAAACTGAAAGAAGAAGAAATTAAATATCTGAATAGGCCAATATCCCTTTATGAAATCGAGGAAGTAATAAAAACACTTCCAACCAAGAAAAGCCCAGGACCTGACGGACTCCCAGCAGAATTCTATAAAAATTTAGAAAATATTTAGTAACAATACTCACCAAACTTTTTCAAAAAATTAAAAAAGAAGGAAAATTGCTCAACTCATTTCTTGAAGAAAGTATAACTCTAATTCCAAAACCAGACAAAAGCTCAACAAAAAAGAAAACTACAGACCAATATCCCTAATGAATATAGATGCAGAAGTACTCAATAAAATCCTTGCCAACAAAATGCAGCAAATCATAAAGGAGATTATACACTATGGCCCAAGGGGCTTCATCCCCAACATGCAGGGATAGTTCAACATACTTAAATCAATAAATGTAATACACCACATTAAGAGAAGTAAAGATAAAAATCATCCGATTATCTCAATATATACAGAAAACGCATTTGACGTAATCTAATACTCATTTATGATAAAGACGCTGAAGAAAATGGAAATAGAGGGACCCTACCTCAACATGACTCAAGCTATTTACAACAACCCCTCAGCCAATACAATTATAAATGGAAAAAGATAAAAGCATTCAACACTAAATTCAGAAACAAGACAAGGATGCCCGCTGTCACCCTTACTAGGTAACATAGTGCTTGACATCTTGGCAAGAGACATCAGGCAAGAGCAAGGCATGAACAGAGTACTCATCAGAAGGGAAGAAGTAAAGACATCCCTATTTGCAGATGACATGAAATTCTACATAGAAGACCCCAAAAATTCCACCAAAAGACTTTTAAAACTAATAAATAGGCTCAGTGAAATAGCAAGTTATAAAATCAATATCCACAAATCAATAGCATTCCTATATAACAATAACAAATCCAAAAAGAAAGAAATCAAGAAGACAATTTCCTTCACAATAGAAACAATAACAAAAATAATAAAATACTTAGGAGTAAACTTCATGAAGGAGGTGAAAGACCTACACAAAGAAAACTACAAACCCCTAAAGAAAGAGATTGAAAAGGACTTTAGAAAATGGAAAGACATCCTATGTTCTTGGATAGGAAGAACTAATATTGTCAAAATAGCCATATTCCCAAAGCTACTTTACAGATTCAGTGTGATAGCAATCAAAATACCAACTACATTCTTCACAAAACTAAAAAAAAAAAAACCCTTAAAAATAATTATATGGGACCAAAAAAAGACCCAAAAATCTCTAAAGCAATTCTGAGTAACAAGGGCAAAGCTGGAGGAATCATAATCCCAGACTTCAGAAATTACTACAAAGCAACAGTATTTAAATCTACATGACACTGGTATGAGAACAGACGGAAGGACCAGTGGAAGAGAATTGAGGATACTGAAACAAACCGAAACACCCTTAGTCACCTGATCTTTGACAAAGGGGCCAAAACAATCCACTGGAGAAAAAACAGCATCTTCAACAAATGTCGTTGGGAAACTGGATCTCCACACGCAGGAGAATGAAACTAGGCCTGTATCTGTCTCCATACACTAAAGTCAGTTCAAAATGGATCAAAGACCTAGACATCAAAACAGAAACACTGAACCTACTGGAACACAAAATAGGTGAAACCCTAGAAGACATAGGGACAGGAAAGGATTTTCTGAGCAAATCACCAACCACACGAGAAATCTCAGCCAGAATCAACAAATGAATGACATGGCAGAAAGACAGGAAACGGGTGAACCTCTATAAAAGAGGTAGACACAGATGCTCGTTGATTCCCCAAACTGCACGGTTCTACTATGTTACCATGTATTTTAGAATTTGGAATTCATACATTTATTAGAGCAAGACTCTCTGTCTCAAAAACAAAATAAAATAATATGTATTCTTTCTCTAGCAATTTTTGAGAGCTTTAATTCTGTCTGTAACCTTTAGCAGTCTTACTATAAATCACCTAGATGTGACTTTTGTTGTATGCATTCTGCATGGGACTTGCAAAGACTTCTTGAGACTGGGTATTAGTCAGCTTCTGTATTGCTGAGTGCAATATCCTAGAGCCACAACTTAAAGAAAGCAAAGTTGAATTCAGTTCATGCTCAGCTCAGTCCAAGGCAGAAACGTCATGGCAAAAGGACGCGGTTAAGCAAAGCTTCTTACGTCATGGTGGCTGTGATGCTGAGCAGGGAACAGGAACAGAGAGAAAGGGATGAGGGACCAGGCATACAACCCCAAGGCCACGCCTCACCACCCAGCCAACCCACCGATCACCAGGCCGATCTCAAAGCTGGGCAATTTGATACTTTGCTCTAATTGCCAGGGTCAGTTTTGGAAAGGTTTTAGCCAGTATCGCTCAAAAATGATTTTGTCCTGTTCCCTCTCTGACCAATTCTTTCTTTCTCCTCTCCCACTGGGACTCCCACACGTGCCCCACGTCTCTCAGTCATCTTCCTGCAGTCTTCTTTCCTCCCTCTGTGCTCCAGCACAGTTAGGTTCAATTGACCCATTGCTGCTATGTCTCATGTGTGGAGTCTCTCTAATGAACTTTTAGTTTCATGAACTGTACATTGGTCCTAGACTTTGATTAGACTTCCTCTCCTACGTTCTGTGTTCTGTGAATTCTCCACCATCTCTTTCTCTACCTTTTCCTCTATTATATGAACTATGGTTTTCATAGTTCTTTGAAAGTTCTGGTCAGCTGAATTTAATGTGAATCTGTTTCTGTGGTCTGGTTTATCTTTCAGGATTTCTGACCTGCTCGCAGCCTCCTGTCCATTGTTGGGGTGCTCCGTCCTCTCCCAGCTCCCTCAGATGTTCCGGGCCCACGCGAGCTCTTTCTCCCACCCACAGCTACCTGTGGCTCCAGCCGTTCGCAGCCGGCCTGCAGCCGCTTCCTGGACTGCTGGGGTTTTCTTTTTCTCTGCTTTCAATGATCCTTCAGAATTTCTGTCCTTCCCTTGGTCTCCTTTCAGTAGTTGGGGGTGCTCCTCTCTTTCCTAGCTACACTGAACACACATTTTCTCACTAAATTCTCTACTTTCCAAGTGGGTTGATGAGGAGACATTGTGGAGCGCTGTTACTCAGCCGCCATCTTGACCAGAAGCCTGAGTTTTATCTTTCAGTTTGTATCAGCAGCATCCCTTTTTTCCCCCAAGACTGGCAGTTTGCTGTCAATGAAATGAAAACTATGGAAAAAGAAAGGTTGTATGGCTCCAGATGATGCTGTCTGATAGGGTGCGTCCCTCCTCCCACGGGGCCAAAAGATGCTGTGTTATGTCAAAGTTCTTTTGGAGCTGTGGGAGCGTCACTTGCTTCCCGCTTGCCCTTGACCTGTAGGGTTTCAGCTTAAGCTTGAGTGTTCTATGCAGCCCTCCCTCCAGCAGACCTGAGCACTCAGCTGTGCTGCTCAAGGTCAGAATGCGGCCCTGATTTTTGAAAGCTCTCTGCCAATATTTGCGGTTACTGCTCTAGTACCGCCCTCCAGTGAGGTAAGGGCCCTGAGAAAGAAAACCAGTCATGTGTGAGAGGCCTTCAGCTCTTGTGAAGGAAAGGGGCTGCTTCAGCTGCAACCTTGAGATCCTTAAATCTTTAGCCTGACCCAAATATAGAAATGTTCTTAGGGCTAAGTCTGGTGCAAGTGTCTGCTCCATATTCTTAGGTCACCCCTTTCTGGAATTTTCCTCCTGCGTTTTTACGTCACCAGCTCTCTATGCCTTCAATCCCTTAGGATATACGTGTGTGAGAGAGAAAGTGATTCTTTTTTAATTTTTTAAATTTTAATAGAAAAAAATTATATATGATATGGATATATGCTCAACATGATGTTTTTAATATGTATACATAGCAGAATGGCTAAATTGAGCTAGCATATGAATTACCTCACACACATTATGAGGTTTTTTTGTAGTGAGAACATTCAACTTCACTCTTTTTACTGTTTTTAAGAAATCTGTTGGTCAGTTTTCCATTACTATAACAAACATTTGAGATAAGTCATCTTACAAGGACTGCTTTGTTTTGCTCACAGCTCTTCAATCCGTGATCAGTTAACCCATTGCTTTTGGGTCTGTGGTGAGACCGTGTGTGGCAGAAGAAACAAGTTACCTCCTGGCATCTGGGATGCAGAGAGAGAGAAAAGAAGGGGCAAGTTCCCAGTTTTTCTTTGCAGGTAATCCTCTGATGTGATTCAAAGAATTCTGACCACACCACACCTCTTACAAGTTCCACCACTTCCCAATCGCACCACAGGCTGAGAACCAAGCTTTTAAGACACAGACCTTTGGAGACACTTACCCAAATCGTAGTCATTTAACACACCGCTATTTGCTGTAGTCACACATGATGCAGTCAAGCTCTTGAACTCTTTTCTCCTATCTAACTTAAACTTTGTACACTTTGATCAGTACCTCTCCAAGCCCATCCCTTCCCATCTCCTAGCAACCAATATTCTACTCTGTTTCTACCAGTTTGACTTGTTTTAGATTCTACGTATAAGTGAGATAGTGTGATATTTATCTTCTTATGCCTGGCTTATTTCCCTTTACATAATCTTCTCCAGGTTAATCACGTGTCATAAATGACAATTTCATTTTTTGACTGAATATTATTCCATTGTGTACACACACCACATTGGCTTCACCTATTCATCCACTGGTGGACATTTGCATTGATTCCATATCTTGGATATTGTGGAAAAGGCTTCCCCTTATAGGGCAGACACCTCTTCAATGTACGAATGTCATCGTCCTTTGGAAATACAACCAATAGTGAGATTGTTGAATCTAGAAGAGTTTGACTAAAATGCGGGTGCTCAGGCCATATTCCTAAAGGATCGTGAGAACTTCGTGCTGTTGGAGCAGAGTCTATACATCGGCACAGGTGAGCGAATGTAAGCAGCCCAGGGATTGGGTACTGAGAATGCTGACCCAGACTTTGCCGTTTACCCCTCAATGACATCATTTCCAGTGGGATCTCCGTGTGTGAATTTGCTTTGTACTGGCTGCTCTTGCCGCTGTTAGTACAGCTGATGTTTCGGCTGATAGGCAGCCTTCTGACATGGGCCTTGGAGCATTTCTCAAGGAAAGGTCTGACGTTACGTGTCCGTGCCTGGTGTAGTTACCAGAGCCGAACTACAGCGTAGAGCACACCATTACACCCCTGTCTCGTCTACTTGCCATTCTATTGCTATTGCAGCCACAAATCTAAGGTGATTTCTGCCATATTGCAAATCCGATTTGCCCTCTTTCAACCTGATAGATATCAACAAACTCGCCACAACTTTTCTGTTCTTACTTGTGGCATGAAGAAACGTTTGCATGAGGCCTCAGTGGAATGTTCCTGAGAGCAACCAGCTGTTTCTCAGAACATGTATCTGTAGCCTAGAACAGAGCTTGAATATTACAGCATTTTCTTTTTTATTACCAGAGTTTTATTTTAGGTCTTTCTATGAATGCCTCTTGGAAATGTAGCTCAACCATCTGGAAAAACTTGAGCCCTTTTGGTAAAGAAAAATGGACTCATGAATTCCAAACTAATACGAAGCCTTTGTGTGTCTATTACTTGTAGCCAAAAGCATTCTAACTCATATGATGTAGGTGCATCACTCCGTGATGAAAACTATATTTTAGAGGCATATTACAGAGCTATTTCTGTCAAGGAACAATGTGAAGAAAAAAATAACCGGCTCCTTGCATTCATGTGGTTTTGTGCCATAGACACGATCACTTGTACGATACGTCACAGTGCACCAAGCCTTTCTGGATTCCCGTGCTGCAGGTAGTGGCTCAGGAAGAAATACAAGAAAATACAGACAAGGAAGGCCAACAAAATGGCTGCCAGGAGGCCCAGGTGTGAGGCCACCTGTGTCTCCTCGTGGATCGTGACTCATTGGGCCAACGGTGGCTCTGCCTCATCTCTTTCATTTTGCTCACAGGAGAGTAGAAAAATAGCAACCAGAAAGTGTCTAGAAGGTGTCTTCCCATGCTTTTAAAAAATAGAGTATTTCTTCACTTTCTTGAATCTTTCCTTTCTTAGCCAGACGTATTTTTGGCTGGCTCGGTGCTAATTGGCTCTGAAGTGAAAAGAACTCCGGTGTGTGTTGTAATCTTACCTCGTGAGGATGAATATTTGGGATCAGCGCTCTTAAAGAATTGTTTAAAACTACAGACTCCAATCCACATTAAAATATTACAGGACCTCAAATGAGTCTTCATAAATAACAGCAGAACCCACTTCTAAACCGTCAATTTGAATAATAGCTTTGAAATCAACAAGGGACCACCAGAGTGCTTTCACTTCGTGGAAGGTCACAATTCATGTCTGCAATAAGAATAATCACAACCATTTACTGAACACTTTTTATGTACCAGGCACTATGCTAAGCACTTAACGGTATCTCCTGTAAACATCACAATCCTTCTAGGTTAGCTATAGCATCTCTACTTTACTGGGAGAAAAAAAAAAGCTTTTACTGACTCAAAGAATTTGGATTAAGTAACTCAACAAAACATACATGAAGTGGACTAGGACTTAATAAAACAACTGCTCACACACAATGACGAATTGCACTAGACACACGGTATGATATGACGGATACTGTGGATAGCCTCTGCCTTGGCTGAAGGGGTCAACATCTCGTTAGCCAGAGTTGTTTTCCCCTGAGGGAACACAGGACTGGTGTCTTCAGATCTCCAGTTTTTCCAAAGACAACAGAAATCCAAATTTTAATGTGACATTGAAATCTTATCATTAAATGTTAGCAAATACCAAACAGTTTCTTCAGCTATCCGTAGCCAAACAAAATACAGCTGTAGGCTGGATGCTTGTTTGCAAACACCATTCTCTATTTGGGGCAACTGGGAATCACTTTGGCTTCTTTCGTTCTCTTCAAAAAATATGGCTTTTTAAACCAAAAGCCAGAGTGCTTGAAATTATCATTAATGGTCCCATACTGTCTGCACCACTGCCCACCCACCACCTCTTAGAAATACAAATATCCATGACGTTACTCTGGGTAACTTTCGTGCTTAACTTGTGAAATCGTTAGCTGGTGAGATTTAAGGGGTCTGAGTCATGGTGGGGGAGGCCAAGGAAGAAGAGAGAGAAGGAAAATGAGAAAGACAACAGGGACACCCCGCTGGCGCTGTCCACCCTGTGGACCCCCGCTACCTCTCAATCACTGGCCTGTGTCTGTTTTCACCATTCAGAGACCTAAAGCCCAGTATTTGGAGCCTCAGCCCACGGTTCTTCATTTCTGATTTCGCTCCTCCGAGAGATAAGGAGCACCCAGGGCCTCTCGGTGTGTTTTACATCAAAGGCCATTGAAGGGTCCTGACAGGCTGGATGTCGGTGCTGTAAATAAACCATTAATCACTCTGCCTTCACGGACACACTCTATGCAGAGGGCATGAACTCTCTCCAGGTCGCTAATATAAACCACATCCTCGCTGAGCCAACGGGGGAGGCAGAGTGGGATGTCAGAGCTCAGAGATCAGTTCCTTCATTGACACACCATTACTTTCCTCTTAACCCCATAGGTCACTGCTATGGTCCCAGCAGATTGTAAATAGCCAATTAAAAGAGAGATGGGTGAAAGAAATTAAACAAATGAAGGCACAGCTTTGGGGAATGTGTACACTGCAGGGAACTGCTTCCACCTCCTCAGAAATCTCCATCTCTAGACCAGGTATCAAGAGAAAAGCCACAGGGGCACACGGGAGATTAATGACTGTGCCACTGGCCCAACACGACACCCTTTGGCAGACCTCCAAGGTTTGAGCTCTAAAAATTAGAACCGAGGGAAAAGGCGTGAAATGGTTTTCCACACAAGCTTTCTCCTCTATGAGGTAAAAGTTAGAAGTGCCTGACCAATGATTCTAACCTGAACGAAGCCACCCACTGGAGGGCCGATTCTCAGGTGGAGATCCACTTCCTCATCCATGTTCTGCTGAAGGCAGACGCTGCTGGCGGTGCTGTGGAAAGACTGGTGAGAACCTGCTCTTACGGCATTTGCTTTGGTATTGAACCTGGGGCCTTCGCACTGAACTATAGCCTGGGTTTGTTTTGTTGTTTTTTCACAACAGGGTCACTAAATTTCCCATGCTGGACTTGAGTTTGTGATCCTCCTGCCTCAGCCACATGATATTTACTTTCTGTTAGGGTAGATAGCCACGGAGCAAACCAGATCAACACAGATAGCGAAAAAGCCACAAACAGCACAAACCGGAAGAGGCGTCAAGAGTGGTGGGGGTGACCACTTTAGTCTGAGTGGGAAGATGAGAACATCCATTGGCTCAGCAACTAAATATTCTAGGAGGTGCTGGGGAACTACCAAAACAACAGGGGGAGTGCGGTCTAGGTGTGAAGGCCTTTTGGCCCATCTAGAGGTAAGGTCAGCATGTTTAAGTCCTTAAAAACTAATAATATGCAAGCCTGGAAGCCGGAAGCTGATGTTCAAGAATCAAAGTGCAGACTGGGACAGAGTAGGTTTCCCAGAAATAAGCCTGAGCCGTTAGGAGTAAATTGTGCATTTAGGCTTTGCCAGGGAAAGGGGCTTAGGCATTTCCCTCGAGTCTCTAGGAGACCACTTGAAATCTGGTTTGGGGCTGAGATCCTCAGGTTAAATTGTCAGGCAGGGAAGGTAACAAGGGATCAGCACAAGATCTGGGTAACAAGATCTGGAAGAAAGGTAAAACAATGTGCACTTGCTGACTGCCCTGCTCAGAAGATACCTCGTTCCCACCTTTGCTTGCCTGGCTCCTTTCACTAGCTAGGTCTCGCTTCTGTTGTTATTTCCACTTGGAGGCCTGGGCTGAGCATCCATCGGAAAGCGGCCTCCCCTGTCTCCCCAGTCCATCTCCACCACCTCCCTGTTAGATTTTCTTCTGAGTAAGTCAATATCTGACATCTCTTATTCATTAGAACATTTAACGGTCTGTTGTCTAGTTTCTCCCTCTAGGAATTAAGTTTGATTTGACAAGGAAACTGTATGTTTTGTCCTCTGTTGTAACCCCATCACAGAAACACCACCTTGCACGTAGCAAAAGGTTAGCAGATACTTGTTGAGTGAACCATTTCAGTGCCTGCTTTGCACCAAGAGCACTGGGCTCTTTCTCTGCTGCCATGCATGATTCTCAAACATTTTGCTGGTGAAGAAACTGAGAAAACCCCATTATCTTACTCAGAATCGCAAAGCTAGCAAGCCGAATTCAAGTCTATCTAACACTAAAGTCTGTGTTTTCTAGTGTTCTATTGTCTTCCTCCGAGTGAAATTAGGAACATAAACAATTAAAATTGGACTGAGATTTGCTGGCGCCCAAGAAGTCATTCCATTTTTCTAGGAAAGACCAAGAACAACAGACGTCATGACCTGCTCGGAGAAGAAAGGTTCACGTCGACCTGCTGTAACAGGGCAGAGGTAAGGAAGAAAATCGCTGACAAAAATTGTGACAAAACCCTGAGACAACAGCCATGTGCGCCTCTGAGAATGTCGGACTTGGTGTCATTCCAAGACCACCTACGCCCCAGAACTTCACCGAACAGAGAAAAAGCAAAGATTAGGGGATAGCATGTTCAACATGTACTTTGAAAGGCATTGCTTCGAGGATAGGGGAAAAGAGAATTAAAATGCATATGTGGTGCGTAGCCTTGTAAAGCACAGTTGACCTGGGCTGCCTTAGTCCTCAGTGACTGAAAAAGAAATGGCTAGAGTGTCATCACTGGTGGAGCTCCAGTCCACAGAAACATTATTGATTAAGACACTGAGTGTCAAACATTTCCAGTGCAAACAGCTGCGTGATCATTGTCAAAATAAAGGGGGTGGCAAAGATGCTGTATGCTCTGGACATTCACCATCTCTGCTGTAGAACTACATAGAACTATACTGGTTACTACGTGAAAAAATTTGCTGCCATGGAATGACACAGCCTACACTGCCCCTGCCTTTTGAGTATGGGGTCCACTGTCTGCATTACCTGCATCGCACAGAAATAAAAGTACTAATTCCGATGACTCTTGGAAAAGATAGCGTGATGATAGCTCATATGTGCTTGGTACTTACTGCGTGCTTAGTATTACAAGGTAGTTTACATTATGTTTAATTCCTAAGCCGGTATTGTTATTTCCACTTTATAGATGAGGAAACTGAGGATGAAAGAGTTTAAGAAAACTGTCCATAGCTACAAAGGGTAAAGCCAAGATTAAAACTCAGATCCATCATACGCCAAATTAATGTTCTTTCTACCATACTGGCAGTTACCAGACTTCAGCCAACACACCTAAGATAGTTTTCACCAATTTATGAACAAAACGGTAAATATGAGGATAATATTATAATTACCTTATTCTGCACCATATGCTATAAGAAAATTATTGTTTAAATGTTTTGGAATAACGCTATTGTGGATGTACATATTGATTAAAGAAATTAAGATAGATAGTGATTTCAAATGAGTAGGTGTGTCTTGGGATCAAGGGAGTAAGAAACATGTTGATGTAAGATTCTGTCACAACGTAAGATCTGTTAATTTATTGAGAGTTTATGTTATCACTTGTTAGAATATTTAACTCTTTTTATAAAATTATGAGTATAGATAATAGATGCTTTTTAAAATCTTAATTGGTAAATATTAAAACTATATTCTGATTGATTTCAATTTTACTTTTATTACTTAGAAACTCCAAATGTTTAAGAAACAATTCCCCAATAGGTAATTCTCTCTTCCAGCTACAGTCGTCACAGGTTGTAGGATCCTAAGTCAGGCACTGGCCACAGAAGTGCTTTACTAGGGCCACAATAGGTTTGTAAACTTTGTACTTACTGGCAATATATTAAATAGGAGACTGTACACCAACAAACCGAATTCCTGGCTTCTCTTCAAAATTCAGAATTGGGCTGCACTAGACTTACCGATGTCCACAGAGAGCTGGGTGGTCACTGACACCTGTAGAGGAAATAACTCTCAACTTGTGTCATGTTTTTTGTAACATCCTATTGTATGGGATCTAGGCTGGTTGGGACAGTGAAGCTCCCAGCAGGCACTTTCTTCCTTGCATTCATGTCCTGGGGTGGTCCTCTTCCACACACCCATGACTGGCCCGGCATGTGAGATTCATTTTGGTCAATGGGACAAAAACAAGTTTAAACACAGCATGAAAAATGCTTGCACAGAGGGACTGGTCTTCACGGGCTGCTGAGAGCCTCAAGACCACCATGTAGGCAACCATGCCTACCAGCTGGGGGCCATGAGGCAGGGAGCTGAATCAGTCTAGCCAGCCAGCTAGCATGACCCCAGATGCTGGGGCCATTCCAGGCTGTCCAGTTACAGCTGAGCCGCCACTTCGCTGCAGCCATGGGAGGGACCCCAGAAAGCTCAGAAGAAGAAGCATAAGCCAAGCTCAATGCAAACTGTACATTAAATGATTGTTGTTTTAATTGATTATCCAAATTAATTTTGAGATGTTTTGCTAAAGCCTCACTTACCCACCTTGGTAGCTGGATTACGAATGCATTCAAATCTGGGACTCCTACCTTGACACTAAAGACTCTTTCCACACACATGCATGTACACACACACACACACACACACACACACACACACACACACACACACACCATCGCTATAGACACTTGGTTGTTTATTGAATAAGAAGAGAAAATTCGAATTGTTCACTTGATCCCATGAACATGCACCTGGAACACAGTTGGCACTTAATAAATACCTTCCAATGAATTCACATATGTTTCACAAAGTAACTTAATTTGAGATGTATCCTAGAGGTGGCCACCACCCCCAGGGTTTAAATCTCCGAGATAATCTCCAGGTGGTGTTGAGACCCACTGAACATCCCTTCCAGCTGGGCCCCTGGCGACCCACACCTGCTGCGGTAGCTGCAAAACTGGTTGGGAAAGACAGCACGAGTGAGCGAGCTCAATGGGGATTGAGGTTTGACGAGACTGGTAGTAACAAGCGATCTGTCATTTGTGCTCAGCTTTTCGCTGGTGTTGACAGAGGTCTAAATAGCAGGGGGACTTTCCTACCAAGGCTGAAGGAAATATGATGTAGCCGTGGGTGTCTGCGGAAGGACCGCCAAAATGAGAGCTGGATCCTATTTACCCGCTGAATGAATTGCGATGAGTACTTTTCAAAGGATTACAAAAAAGGAACGTTGCGTGAAAGAGAATACCAAATACTCTGAGCACCCTGAAGTGAAATGAACACATATTGGGGGTTGTTTTAACTGTAAAAATATTTAGCAGAATAAGCAGTCTTTGGCTATGATCTCGCTCAACCTTTTTCTTTTCTCGAAAATGGGAGGATGAGCACTAAAGTAATTAAAGACACTACTCTGGGGAAATGCATAGCGGCTTGGAAGGCATAACAATGAGACTAGTGGGAAGCCACTTGACATTGCAAAATCAGAAGTCTTAGATTTTAATACTAACAATATCCTGCTTCTTAATTACTTTGGGACTGAGTCAAACAGTCTGTGTAAACCCCAGTGCGCTCATCTGCAAAATGGTGGGAACAGGATCTGCTCTGCCTACTTCATAGCTACTTTGAGATTAAATAAGATCCCATTGGTAACAACATCATTCAAACAATGATTATGAATTTTAGAAGTCTGATCAATAGAAGCAAACACAGAAAGAGAAATAAAACCCAAACAACCTCTCCTACAATGGCTCTGTGGCCAGGAACCTACCAGACCATCAAGACAGAAAACAGGAACAGCAGGTGGATGGCTATGGTGGAGTCAGAACAGAAAGTGTGGGTCTGGCATGGACCCGAGACAAGAACAAGGTGCAGCAAGGCTGAGGATCTGCCACACGGGATGCAGGGCATTGAGACGACGCTGCTATTTGTGCCTTCCCGGCATAAGTTTCTCCTCCATGGCTTCCTCTGAGAGTTTCTCCATTCCTGTAGCCTGACCAAGAGCTGCCCCTGGAATCAGACCTAGTCCAGTCAGATTCTGCCCGTGCAGAATAAGAATACCCTCAGAGTGACACAGAAAGTGAGAACTATTAGAAATGCCTCGTGATGCGGCAGCCCCGACTGCTGAGGATGTACCCAAAGGAAAGGAAATAGTGTTAACATTTGTTCCAATTACATGTTTATTGCAACACTACTCCCAGTAGCCACGACGTGAGCTCGTTGTGAAATGTCCCTCATCAGATTAGTAGATAAAACAAGTATGGTGTACAGACACGTGGAATACTATTCATCCATTAAAAAGAAGGAAAGCCTGTCGTTTGTGACAAGGTGAATGAACCTGAGAAAAACTGTGTTAAGTGACACAATCCAGGCACAGAAACACTGCATGTCCTCACATGTGGCAGCTAAAATGTTGATCTCACCGAAAGAGAGATAATGGGTACCAGGGCCCGAGCACGGTTGGCAGGAAGGTGGAAGATTCAAGGGCACAGGGCTGCAGCTGAGCAGAGGAATGACTTTCATAGCACAGTGGACAACGACAAAACGAACAATTCCAAGTAACTGGTAGATTTTTAATGTTTCTCACACAAAGAAATAAAGACATCTAAGGTGATAGATAGATGTACCCAATCTGGTTATTATACGTTGTGCATGTGTATTGAAAAGTCACACTGTACCCCGTAAGTGTGTGTGTGTGTGTATGTATGTATGTATTTACTAGGTGTTGGATTAAACAAAAAGAAGTGACATGCGTTTGGAGTAGATGTGTTTCTCAGAAGCACCCTGGATAGAGTTTCTGAGTCTCGCCCCTGGTACCAGCAAGGTGATCTCTCCAGTCCTGAAGAAAGTCCGCGGGAAAGTACAGTGGAAAAAAAAGAGGCGGCATAGAGATTGTAGGAGTAACCTTGACCTGCCTGGGCTCGGAGCCTTATCCTGCCGCTGGAAGCAGCAAGATCTGAGATAAGCTGCTTAATTGCTCTGTCTCTTATTTATTTATTTTCTGTAAAATGTAGATGATAATATACAAACTGCGATGAAAATAGTTTGATATGCAAGTGCTGTTGGAATCATGTTTGGTGCAGGCAAGAGCTATAGTACGGGTTGGTAAAAACAAAGATAAATGTTCCCTCCCAAAATAAGTTGAGAACCTGAGATGGTTTAGCCTATAGAAGAAAAGTCTTAAAAGCAAAACAAAGCAAAGCCTCTCAATAACAAACACGAATTTTGCTGAGCTCACCACATGCCATTTGACACTAAGAGGATTAGAGGAAATCAGCAAACAGGACTTTTGTGTCAGGGATTTTGGGGGTCACTTATATCAATTGACCCTTACTTCTCTTGTCTGGGAAGAGGGGGACAAAGTTCTCCATAGAGTAGTCAGGGCCTGATTCAACGATTGATGTAAGGCAAGTCATCATAAAACACAAAAAGCAAGGGTGGCCCCGTACTTCAGGGTGGAGCTCAGAGTGTCGCCAATTATTCGTGTTACTTGCTAGAGTCAGGCATACGTAATGGGCACCATGCCCCAGGCTTCACTCCAGGTGGAAGCAACTGCCAGCACAGTTTCCCTGGGTTTCTATTGGCACATTCTTGCTCTGCTCAGTGATGATAGACCATGGCATAAGCCAGGATAAAAAGGAAATATAACTGAGAGGTATCAGTGGTAATAGGAGAGAGGTCAAGTAAATTACCGCACCTAGAATTGCCCTTGTCATTAGCTTGATTCTAATTATTTCTACAAGTATTTGTGGTCCTGTCAGCTGACACTTCTTGCTTCTCCATCGGATGGTCTTCCCGGCACCACTTGCTGCAGTATGCTGGGAGGGACTCTTTTCTCCACTGACTTAGACGTTAGAGTAGGGGATCTGCTGATGATGGGACCGCCATGGGCCTCACACTATCGTGCCCCCCACTGTGATGTCTCCAGAATCTTCCCAGGCCCCAGGACACAGCAGGCGTATTGACCATGGCCTTGCACACCAGTCAATCTCCAATTATCTCCACATTCCTCTCTGAAATTATTTTCCATATGCTTTCATTCCTGGCCCTATGCACATTCCTAGTCTTTGATAGGGTTATTTTAAGACCTTCATAGCCCTTAAGTATTCTTACTTTTAAAAGCCCTGCCCCACATCAAAGCATACGTCCCAAACTGAAAACATATCCATCAACAAATATAATTTCTGTGTAGTAACTGATAAGCTACAGTTGACTAGTTCACACATGATTGCATTTAGAAATATTTAATTAGGCATTTTAAGCAGAAACATTGCAACTTTCGCTTTAAATCTTAAAGTCTGTGTATAGTAGACAAGAGAGCTAATGAGATAATGACCACAGGTCAGATTTTATTAGTATCATCATAGGGCAGTACTATTATTCATAATAGCCACCCTTACTGAGTGTTGTTTATTGGATGCTTTGCATATGTCATCTCATCAAAACTCAGAAGAACCTCATGCAATAAATGTTATCCACATGCTATTGGGAGACATTTGATCATGGGTCTAAACTGACTCCAAAGTACATCTTTTTCTTTTCTCCACTCTGCATGGTACTTTTTTGCACCAACTAAAACTATCAGATTAAGTAAGGTCATTTGTTCTTTTTATGTTTCAATTTCCCTGGGCCATGCAGTACCCAAATGTTTTGTCAAATGTTAGTCTGAGTGTTCATGAATGTGGTTTTTGGTGAGTTTACCATTTAAGCATTCAACTGAGTAAAGCACCTTTGCTTTTGCCCTCCTAATGTAGGTGGGTCTCACTCAACTAACGGAAGGTTTGACTACAACATAAAGGTTGACTCTTCCCCAACTTAGAGGGAGCTTTTCCTGCCTGACAGCTTGAATTAAAACATGGGTTTTGTCCTACCTTTGTACTCAGACTGAAACACTGTCTTCTTCTGTCTCAAGTCTACTGGCTTTGAACTGGTGCAACACAATGGGCCCCTATGTCTCTAGCTTGCCAGAGGCAAACTTTGGGATTTCAGCTTTCTTGATAATAGGAGTCAGTTTTTTATCGTCGTAAGTATCTCTACTCTCTGTCTATCTGTCTCTCCCTCTCTCTTGCTCTCTCACTGGAATCCAGACTAATAGAGTCTCTTCCTGACACATTCCAATAAGGGACTTCTGTAAGTCCTCTGTGTCAGGCATTACCATGTGAGAACAAGCTTTTCTTTTAGAAAAAAAATACATGAGTTATCAACTGCCAAAATATTATTTTATTTTTACGTAAAATAACAAAGAGAACTGCTTAAGTCAAATCATAGTTACCAGAATTGGGAGATTCTACTCAACCCTACAGAAGAGTGACCATACAAGACTTGGGAGGACAGGAGAAGTGCTCATTGTGTCTTTTATTTTAGAGTTTGCATTTGTTTGGAAAGTTGCTATTATGGTACTTCTTACCCAGATTGGAAGATCGTACTAGAAGAGTATCACTTTTGAGCAAAATTTCGTTGCAGACACTTTATTATTAAATGTAATTTGCAGGTAGTTATATAATGGATAGGTTGAGTTGTAGTGAGTTGACATGTTAATACTTTCTAAAAACTAGTGATTAACTACATATAGAAGAGATATGTGTATTCCCATGTCCACAGCAGCACAGCTAACAATAGCTGAAGTGGGGAAGACACCAAAATGCCCATCAACAGACCAATGGATACAAAACCTGTGGTGTATGTACAGAATGGAGTACTACTCATCTATAAAGGTAGTTCTGAAGCTTTTGTAGGGAAAGGGATGCAACTTGAGGCTATTGTGCTCAGTGTAGTGAGACAGACACAGGGAACAGCAGGTTTCTTTGTGGCATTTTCATACATGCATATAACATGCTTTGATTACATCCACGCCCCCTACCACTTCCCCTCTTCTCTTTGAGTCCTTTCTTCTCCTCTGACATGTTATTACCTTTTATAGATATTTAATTAAGTGTTTTACATTGTGGCTTTCAGTTCTTCTGTCAAACAGAGGCCAGGTGCGTTGCTTAGGAAAGAGTATTTTTGCATGCGATCTACAGAGGCTTGGCTCTGCAACTTCATAATTCATCCCATAAAAATGGTGCGCTGAGTCCTTCTTTGTCACCACAATTGGTATGTGTTCTTGGGGACAGAAGATTAAGACCTTCATTCCCAGGGGTTGGCTCTGGCCCAGCTCCGGTATCCTCATGGCCTAGTGGTTGGGACTTTGCTCTATGATTTTCTACCTCAAGACAAGTTAAAATAAGTAAATGAGAAAGCATCTTTCCCAAAGGCGTCCAAACAGTGATGACCGAGAGGAGGAGGACCTCTTGACTAAGTCTCGTTCCATGGTAGGGACCTGATGTATCCTTGTATACTAGATACATACATGTACTATTTCAGATCTTAATGGTCACCTTTTCAGGTGTCATTCATTCTTATGATTGAGAACAAGGCTCAAAAAAAAAAAATTAACTTGATCCTAGTTACACAATTTCTAATTGTTAAGATGAGATTTGAACCCACATCTGTTTAACTCCAAAGTCTTCAGGACTCTCATTTTGACATTTGGAGGGGATCAGGAATTTTTTTCTTTTTGTAATAGTCAGTGAGATGGCTACGCCAACCAGATCAGCTTCCCAGCAGCCAAGTTCCCTTCCACGGAACTCTGGAGTATGTTACCCCTGAGATACTGGTTAGTAAACAAGTTTCTGTTTCTGGCTATTGTGACTATTTTTCTAAGCTGACTGAACACAGCTATTATTGGTTTAATTGTTGGCAACCTTGATGCCACTTTCCGTTCCTCTCCAAGCCCATAGGCTTGGCCTCCAAATGGAAGCCTGAGCTTTTCTAACTCCAACCAACGCCTGTCCGGTACTGACTGCTCTGTGCCTGGGCTGAGAAAGGCGAGGTTTCTAAACATGCTTTCCCCACCACACTGCCTCTGTCTTGTTCTGTCTGACCAAGCCAAGCCAGGGCCACAGTTGTGTATAATTAGTTAACTTCACTCACTGTCTCCTGTGTTTATGGCTTTCTGCCCAATTCCACATGACAAATGGCTATCCAAAGCCATGGGCTTGACCCCGCATGACCTCTGGCTTGATTGCCTTCAGCCTAGTGCATGGATGAGCACTCAAACTCCCATAGCTCTTGCTTGGCTGGTAATTAATTTCTGTGTGAATTCAGGGGCCATTTGGTAAAAGTAGGGTGTTGGGCACACTGGCAGCACAGGCTGGGAGAAGCCAGTACAGCCTGAGAATAGCCACTGTTTTAGAGCAGGTCCGTGCTCACTTCAAGCAAAGGCCTGTATGTGAGAAACCTTGCCTACCCAGTACCATCCTGAGTACAACGACCTTAAGAAAGATTTTTATCCTAGTACACCCTGATTTCTCCTGAAAACTGGAAAGCTATGAGCAATTCCCACGCCACAGTTCCCCCAATAGCCATTTTCTCTTGTTTGGCTTCTGTTGGCCACTGCTAATCAACCATCAAGAAAAGAGGATTGGTGTCTAGGTCACACTCATGTTTTCTCCCTTAGCAGTCTGTTTATTTGGGCACCGTTAGTACTTTTGCTTTGAGAGTTGTAATATATCAAAATAGCGTTCATTGAAGCTCAGTGAATTGCAGTGGAGAAGGATCCTAGGTAAGAAGTTGGAGACCAGGAGCTTAGTCACAGCTCAGCTTCCCTCAGCGGGTGTGCCTATCATTGTACTTCACGTCTCTGGCCTGGGCTTTTCACCTGTAAAGGAGATACAGAACGAAAGGGAGGGGAAAAAGAGGAAAAACAAGGAGGAGTAAAGGAAAGGGAAAGAGGGAAGAAAGAAAAGAGAAAAAGAGGTTAGAATAGATTACTGATTTCAGAAGTCCACTTCTGCTTCCTGTTTCAAATATTTTGAAGCTAACGATCAGGTTACTTTTTGATGAATTAATTATCATGCGAAAATGTCTTTCTTTATCTCTGGTATTCTTTACTCTGAAATCTGATTGTTAGCGTAACCGTTCCAGCTTCATTTCGAGCTGACAAGATCCATCTTCTCCCTTCTTTTTTGTTTTTTGTATGTATTTGCAGTCCTCAGATGGAATCCAGGGCCTTCACACTGAGCTGCTTGGCCAACCCTATTTTCAATCTTGGTTTATCTTCAAGTGATAATATTATACTTCATGTATAGTATAAAAACCTTAAAGCAGGATACTTCCGCTTGGCCATGTCCAACTTTTATACTATCATTGCTCCTGCCATATGCTTTAACATACTGTAAGTGCCTATACCATATTGTTATTCTTAAACAGATAACCCTCTTTTAAAGAGATTTAAATGGGCAGACCCTCATGACTGTTTGTGTAGTCGCTGCTCCCAGCCTCCTCACACTTTCGCGTGTGTTCCCTTGCCACCTGTTCTGTCTCCATTCTTCCTAAAGGGCGTCATTCTCATTTCTTGTAATGCAGGTATCTTCCTCCTCCTCCTCCTCCTCCTCCTCCTCCTCCTCCTCCTCCTTCTTCTTCTTCTTCTTCTTCTTCCTCTTTTTGAGACAAGGTCTTGCTCTATAAACCAGGCTGTTCCCAAACTCATTACAGTCTTCCTGCCTCAGCCTCCTGACGACTTCTGGGATTACAGGCATGAGCCACCACGCCCAGCTTATGTGATGCTGGGGAATCGAACTAGGGTACCTAGTGCTTGCTAGGCAAATGCTCTAACCACTGTGCTTATTCCTCCAGCCCCCAACTTTGTAATTCTTTAAAAGCCTGCACTTCACTTTGGTGTTGAAAGATCATTTTTGCCTGGATGTAGAACTCTGGACTACCAGGGGCTTCTGCTTTTCCTCCTCCTCTTTCACTGACTTGAAGTTATTTCCTCTACTTTTTATTTTCACTTTTTTCTGACAGAAAACTGCTGTCATTCCCATTTCTGGCTCTTAGTATGTGTTCCTTTTCTCTGGCTGCTTTTATTATTTTTCTCTTTAACATCGATTTGGAGTGATTTGAGTATGATGATGTCTCTCAAATTAGTTTATTACTGTTCTTGCGTTTTGACTTTATTGTTTCCATCAAATCTGGAAAGTTTTATCCATGGTTTTGCCTCCTCTTTCTTTTGAGATTTCCAATTACACACATATTCGGCCACTTGAAGTTTTCTCATCGCCCACTGATGCTTATTTCTAGTTTTTCCTATTTTCTTATTTCTAGGCTTAGCTTTCAGTATTTCTTTTTGAATGGCCTCTAGTGCTATGTCCTCAAGTTCTGAAGCGTTTTCTTCTGAAACATTTACTGTATTTACTCCAGTACAGTCCCTCATTTTACAGCTTCCATGTCAAAAACTTCTACTGGGTCTCCTTATATCTTCCATGTTTCTACTTAACCTTTTGAACCAAGGTTCAAAATCCTGGTGACTATGTTCATATTTCCATTCGTTTGCACCTAAAACATCAGTTTTAGGTCAGTTGCAACTGGCTGGTCTTTCTCTTTACGTTATGGTTCATATTCTGCTGATTTGTATATTTGTAACTTTCTATGAAATGCCACATGTTGCAAACTCTACTTTGTTAGCTATCAAAACCTCTGCATTCCTGTAGCTGTTTTTATTGCTTTATTTTGAGACATAGTTAAGTTAGAAAAAGAGTTTGATACTTGGACACATTGCTTATAAAATTTGTTAATTTGGAGCATGAAACTGCTCATTGTAGGTCTAATTATTTCCAATACAAAAGTAAGACTTTTCTATGTTCTAGAGATTCACAAAACAATATTAAGAAAATAATTCAATTGTTAGTAGTATAGAATTTAAACAGATACCTAGAAGAGAGTAATAAAAGTCCCCATTAGCACATAAATATGTGCTCTACCCCACTAGTTATCAGAAAAATGCAAATTAAAACCACAATAAAATGCCACTACGCGTCTATTAGGGTAAAAAAATTGACTATCACGTGCTAGTGAGGAAGTGGAGGAACAGAAATTTTCATGCACTGCTGGTATGACCAGTTTGCAAAACCATTCGGCAGTTTAAAAAAAATTACCAAACATCTACAATAAAATGTAGCCATTCTACTCCTAAACAACTTCCTGAAAGAAGTGAGTGCATATATCTCTCTGAGCATGAGTATTCATAGCAGCTTTATTCATAATAGCCGAACTGGGAAGTAACTCAAAGGTCCACCAACAACGAACAAACGATTCTGATATAGTTATACAGCGAATTCATACTTAGCAACTGTGGCAAGTAACTTTGTCAACTTGAGTAGGTCTAGAGGTTCCTGGAGACGTGACTAGATTATGATGAAGGCAATGACTTGACCAACAGTTCAATCTTACCAATCTGTTAGCCTACTGATAGTGAATGGTCTTTTGGGAGATGGGGCCTAGTTGGAGGAAATATGTCATGAGGACAAGACCTAGGGGAGTATATCTGATCTCTAGTCCCTTTCTCTCTGGTTTCTCCCCTATCTTCTGTTTCCTGGATACCATGGATGAACACCTTAACTTCCCCATGACCTTCCACCATGTTGTTTCTGCCTTGGAGCCAAAAAAACATGGACTGACACCTCCAAACGATGAGCTAGAATAAAATTCTTCTTCTTTAATTTGCAAGTCTCAGCTATTTTATCCCAGCAACAAGAAATATGACCAATATAGCTATAAAGATGAATGTGCAATGATACATCCCCAGATTTAGGTGGTTTTCAAAATAATTATGCCTAGTGAAATATACCAGTCAAGACAAGAGTACTCACTGCTTAAAATGGCCAAATTTAGGATGATATGAGCCTAGAAAGAAATAATTATGAAAGACACGAACAAATAGAAATATATCTCATGCTCATAGACTTGGAAACTTAACATTGGTTAAATACACACACTACGCAAGTAATGTACAGGTGCAATTCAAACACTATCAGAATCCCAATGGCATATTATAAGAAAGAGAAAAATATCCAAAATCTGTGTAGAACTGCAAAAGGCTCTACATCAGGGATGGGAAACATTTTTTCTGTGCAGGGTCAATTGGATATTTATGACAACATTCAGGGGTCATGCAAAATTATCAACTTAAAAATTAGCCTACTATATTTGGTAGCACATTTAATTATATAGTTAGCTCACCCCTCGTGTGTTGGTTGCCTTGGCTGAGCTGGGCCAAATGGTTTCACAAACCATATACAACATGTGGGCCAGACATTCTCCATTCCTGCTGAAAACAGACAAAGCTATCTTGGAAAAGCACAAAGCTGGAGACATCACACTTCCTAACATCAAAATATATTTTAGTTGTATGGTTACTGAAACAGTATGGTACTGGCTGGCACAAGGACATGTAGATCAATGGATCAGAAATAAATCTACACAAATATAGTTAAGCGATCTCAGTAAGATTCTAAAACTACAAAATAAAAAAGTATAGTCTCTTCAACAAATGATTTTGAGAAAATTAGATGTCTACATAGAAAGAATAACATCAAAACTCTGTTTCATACCATATACAAATATCAATTGAGAATGAATTAAAGACACAAATGTCAGACCTGGAACTATAATATTCCTAGAAGAAAACAGAGAAGATAATTAATAACACTGATATTAGCAATAATAATTAGCAATAATGCTGCGTATATAACACCAAAAGCAGAGGTAACAAAGGAAAAAATAATCCAAACCAAAAAGCGAAAATAAAGAGCAAACTGAACACTTCTGCCCAGAAAAGTAATCAATAAAATGAAAATACTACCTAAAGACTGAGAGAAAATATTTGAGAACATATATCAGATAAAGGATAAATTTGCAAAATTTATAATGAACTCATTCAACTCATCAGCCAAGAAACTAATAACTCAATTTAAAATAGGCTAAAAAGCTCAAGTTGACATTTCTTCAAAGACATGCAAATGACCAGCATACACGGAAAGGTGCTCAATGTCACTAAATACTAGGGAAATGCAAACAATAGGTTTAACAGGTAATTGGCAAGTGATAGTTTCTTGACATCTATTTCTTAAATGAATGAGTGAATGGATGGATAAATGAAGACAGCAGGGGCTGGAGGAATGGCTCAGCAGTTAAAGCACTTGAACAAGCACTAAGCCAAGTGCTAAGCACCCAAGTTCGATTCCCCAGCACCACATAAGCTGGGCATGGTGGCACACGCCTGTAATCCCAGCACTCGGGGGGCTGAGACAGGAGGATTGCTGTGAGTCCAAGGCCAGCCTGGGCTCTGAAGTGAATTCGGGACCAGCCTGGGCCACAGAGCGAGACCCTGTGTCAAAAAAAAAAAAAAAATGAAGACAGCAGATTCATAGTTAATACTGTTTTGCTGAGCTGCCCTGGAATCTGGCCACTATCAGCAGCATATATTCCTGCTTATTTATTTCACTTAGCAAAACTATTTTGAAATCCAGCAGGTATGGGGTACACTTATAGGACGTTCATTGTTAAAGCCGTATTCATCACCTCTCATGCTGCTGGAACAGAATGCCTGACACCTGCAAATTAAAGAAGGAGAAACTGCCTGGCCCAGTAGCATAGGCCTGTAATCCCAGTACTTTGGGAGGCTGAGACAGGAGAACCCCAAGGATGAGCCTAACCTGTGCAATTTAGCAATTTAGTAAGACTTTATCTCGAAGGAACAATAAAAAGGGGCTCGGAATGTATCTCAGAGCAATGGTCCTGTATACAATCGCAAGTTAAAAAAGTAAAAGACAGAGAAGTTTATTTTGGCTCATCGTTTTAGAGGTTTCAGTTCACACTTGTCTGGCACTTAACAGTTTGTATAGCTAATTACTATGTCAAATATTAGTATATGAAAATAGCAATTACTGAGCCCTGATTTCGTGTCAGGTACTGAGCCAATTTAAGATTATTTTATGTAATTCTTACCATAATTCTGAGAGAGATGATTTTGCACAACAAATATTTAGTAAGTATTTTTTCATTATAGGCCTGGCCCCAGTGAGAAATTGAAGCCAAGAAGTCAAGTGATCTGCCCACAGTCATAGATCCAACGGCAGGGAAGCCATCTGACTCCAGATGTAGGCTCCTGCCCGTCTCCACCAGCGCTCCCATGCAAAAGTGTATTAGTTAGGGTTCTACAAGAGGCAGAATTGACAGAAATTATGAGAAAGGGGGATTTACTTGGAGGGCTGGCAAGTCCGAGGAGGGAGATAGTCCAAAATGGCGGCCTGAACATAGGAGAGCGGGAGGGTCCCACGGCTGCTCAGCAGTGAGGTAGAACACCTGCCTGGGACTGCAGGACCGGTGATGAGAGTCTGCTGCAATCTCGGTTGTTCAGAGAACAATGGCAAACACCAGAAACGGAGATCACTGCCATGTAGATAGGCACAAGTCAATGTCCATGGACAATCGCAGGAGCAAGAGCTGAAGGCAAGCAACCATTTGGGGAAAGCATCTGGTAGAAAAGGGTCTACACGTGGGAGTTCCCAAAAAGGGCTTCTGACCCCAGATATTGCTCACCATGACAGACCCATGATGGCCCAACAGAATAGAGGCTGGTGTGCTGGGACAGCGGAACACAGGGCCCAGCTCTGAAGGGCCTTCACTCCTCCTTGGGAGGGAGCATTCTCAGAGACACAACGGAGAGCCTGCAGGCACCTCCTGGTATCCCAGCAGCCACCTATGCTGAAAGGCCTCACTTCGTGACCAGAACAGCACAGCCCCAACGGTCTGGCTGAACTGACGGGATCACACAAAGTTTATAACCCTGTCCTCTAAGCCCCTTTGTCTCTAAAACAGAAATCCGCAAATCTTCTCTGTGTCCTTTCCTGAGGACTCTGTGTACTAAAGCTGTTGGATGTGAAAGAAATCTGAGTAGACCCCAAGATGACAGTGCAAAGGTGCTCAGACCCACAGGGTCCCACCTCCTCAGAAGCCTTGCCCTTGGTTCCAAACCACCCCACAGCAGTGCGAGCTCCTCATACCCCCTTTCCAAGAGCTTAAAAGGCCAAGGCTTTCTCGGGCTGTATCTTGGGTCATCTTTCAGACACCAAATGTTTAAACCAGCACCGTCGTTCTGTTGGATTTGAAAGTGGGCTCTCCCACCCAGGTGTCATTGCTGAGTGCCTTGCCTCTGAGGCACTGCTCTCTCACTCACCACTCGCCTTCTCTGTTTCCAAAAGAAAGGCTGGGAGTTGGAGAAATAGTTCAGTGGTTTAAAACACTTGCCTAGCAAGCTCAAGGCCCTGAGTTCAATTCCCCAACACCACATAAACTTGATGTGGTGGCACAAGCCTGTAGTCCCAGCACTCAGTAGGCTATGGAATGAGAATTGCCATGAGTTCATAGACCAGCCTGTACTACAGAATGAGACCCTGTCTCAAAAAAAAAAAAAAAACTTATTGATGGAGTTATTGGAACCCATTACCCTCTATTAGAAGAATAATCTGTTGTAGAAAAGAGAAAAAAGAGAGAGTGGGAGTGTGTACATGTGTGTGCACATGCACACATACATACAGCTGTGTTTGTGTTCATGTATGGGGCTGGGGAATGGTAGCCAAGAAGGAAAGGAAACCCTGAACTCCCAAATCCTCTTTTAACTCTGCTTTCGCAAATCAGGGAGCTGGCTACTTGTGTCAGTTAGCTTTCTATCACTGACAGAATACCTAAAACACAATCAACTTAAAGGAGATTGAGCCACAAATTTAGTCCATGGCCACCAGCTCCATTGTTCTGGGGCCTGCAATGAGACAGAACACAGTGGCAGACCGGCCCAGCATGACAGCAGGGAAGCAGAGAGAGAGCAAGAGGGCCAAAGAGGAAGGGACCGGAAGCAATCTATGTATGTCAGCGCCACACTTTCAGGGGCCTGGTTCGTCCAGTTGGGCCCATTTCCTAATGAGCCCATTCAACTAATGAACTTACCAATGGATGAAACACTTGATGAAACTTGAGCTCTCATGATCCAATAACTTCTTAAAAACCCACGAGCTGGCAACGAGGCTTTCCACAATGCACCTTGGAGAAACATTTTGGATCCCAACCACAATACCGTTTAATTCAATTATAGTAACATTTGGTTTTGATTTAATCTTTACTTTCACAGATTTGGATGGGCACCAACTTTGCAAGTCACCATAATATGGGTCTATACATTTTTTTCAAGTTCTAATATGATTAAATCAACTTTAGACTTTTACATAAATGAAAACTTATAAATTTTCTTTCTCTGTTGATAAGTTTACTGCTTTATGTACAGTACCTGATCTAATTTACAAGCATGGAAAGCAGGGCTGGTTAGCCTGACGAAAAAGCAAAGAGTAGAAAGAGAGTCACCAAGGGCGACTCAACGGGGACATTCTTTTACTGGTGGAAATACTGAGAACTTTGCAGTCCAAATATCTGGATGGGATGATATGGCTCAGTGATAAAATAAATAAATAAATAAATAAATAAATACGAACAAACACTTGCACAGTATGTACAGGGCACTGGACCCAATAGTCATAATTAGCAAAAAGAAAAGAAACAAAACTAAAAAGAAAAGAAACAAATGAAAATTCAGGTTTCCAGCTGGCTTTAATCAGCTATCAGCCTGACACTATTATTTGGGTAAGTTAGGTAACTCCCATGAATTTAGGTATTCTTCTCTGCAAAGGGACATAATTTGTTCGCAAGGAACCCTGGTAGTGTGTGAAACACGTCGCTGAGTCTCCCTGAGTGTTCAATTGAAGGTTTGTAGTCACTGCGCTTGCTTTCTTGTTCCGCCTACCTAGTTGCTAAATGAATACGTACCACTTTTTCCAGTATTTCTGCCTTTGGGTGGCATTCTCCTGCTTCCCCAGCACATTCAAATTTTCTTCCCTGATAAAAACAGAAAACATAACCACAGCTCTGCCAGGAAGTCGCTGTGTATAAGAATAGCAGCAACATTAGCAATTCTTCTGAACTGTACCCGCACTTTTCATGCACTATAGCAGGAATTCTCAACCTCAGCACTGCAGACATTTGGGGACAGATGACTTTTTTGTGAGGGGCTGCCCTGTGTCCTATAGGACATGCAGCAGCTTCCCTGGCTTCTGTTCTGTGCCCCTAGAAAAGTGTAGCTCCATATCTGGCCTCTCTCCACTGTGTACTGACGACAATCTCTCCATCCTACCTACGTACGCAATAGCACCTAAGTCCTCTTCGGGCATTGGCAAATGTCTTCTGGGGAGGGGAGAGGGGAATATATAAGTAAGATCCTTCCCCAATAAGAAACACTTGCCTCCAAAACTAATAGGTGAAGTCGGAGTGATCATATTTGATCATATTCGCATTTACAGATGAGGAGTCTGAGGGTACAAGAGGGACAAAGGGACAGGACTCAACCTCGCCTGTGGGCACTGTGCCAGCAGAGGGCCTGGAAGCTGAAGAAGCGTTGCTGGGACCATCTTCTGTAAAGGATCCAGGTAAGACAGTCTTCCTTAGCCCAAATGCAACCACTGTCAACGAACAAGGGCAGAGGATATTGACGATTCGCTGCACCCTGTGCATGTACAGCCTTGAGGATTCCTGCAGGAGGGCCTGAGGGACGTGTGGGAGGAGTAGCTTGGGTGCCCAAGGTGACCCGTGCACAGGCATTCTCTCGTATGGCCCTCTGGGTGCCTACCTTACAAAAAACTGACAGTACTGGTAGGAGGACACTACTGTAATTATTCTAAACATATGAACTTTGAGTTTATATTGATTGATATTTATACTTTTATGAAGTGCCACTTGAAATAGTACGTGTAATAATTTTGAAATATCAACACAAAAATCTAGGCAGTTTTTAGAGCCAAATAGATAAATGTACCTAATAAATTGCTAATTTAGGCACACTTTTAAATAAACCAACAAAAAATACAGACTGGGTGTGATGGCATACATCTGTAATCCCAGCACTCACGAGGCTGAGGCAGGAGGATCACTGCAAGTTCTAGGCCAACCTGGACTATATAATGAGTTTAGATCAGCCTGAATTGCAAAACAAAAACCTGCCTCAAAAAAAAGTATATCCTTCCAGGCCACACCCTCATTGATCCACCACACTCTAAGTGACCCTTCACACCCTCCTAGATCCTGATCCTGCTCCTCCTGACCAGGCCCTACCTCTTAACAGCAGGTGAAATCCATAGGTAATCCACACCCAAAATATGAAACTTTTGGGGGACATTCCAGACCCAAACCGTAGAGGAACAAAAGAACCCCTGACCTTGGGTCCCCTGCAGGTGGCTTCCAGGAACAGGGCTCTGCTACAGGAACATCATTACTATAACAACCAGTTCCTTCACTGGATCTTAAATGACTCTACAGAGTAGTTCATGATTTCGGTTATCTTTCACCAAAATGTTCATTCTGAAAAATTCTGTTCTACCTGAAGACCGGAAAAGGCTGATTTCTCTGGGGAAATGAGAGTGAAGTTTAAGTGAATGTTTTTCTGTTTCTGTCATATCACCAACTCTGCTTCCAGTCGGAGCAACCTGAGGTCAGCACTGCAGGCCTGTGCTTAGAATTTTCCCGTCTGGTCTCTGACATTCTCTCCACCATCGGCCCTCCCTCCCCACAAGGAGCAGCTGCCTGTCCTCCCCATCATTTACTCTGCAACTTTCCAAAGGTGATTTGCATTTTGTGATACTTACCAGTATTGCTATTAGTGTTGTATTCCAAAGTGTGATTGACCTTAGAATGCTTCCCTTTGACTATAGTGACAATTATTAAAATCCAACAAGAAAAGCCCAGTGTGATGGCACATGCCTGTAATCCCAGGACTCTGGGAGGCTGACCCAGGAGGACTGGTTGCAGTTCACTACCAATTGAGGAAACTTAGCAAGACTCTGTCGCAAAATAAAAAATACAAAAAAGGAGCTGAGGATGTTGCTCAGCACTAAAATCCCGGATTCAGTTCCTGGTACCACACACACACACACACACACACACACACACACACACGCACACACACACGCACGCACGCACGCGCACACAAAGAGAAAAAATCTAAAAAGAAGATATTTTATGTTACCAAGATTTTTTTTAAACTCTTGCAAAGAAGCATAAAAATTAAATCACACTTATTTGTACATTGAATAAATAAATGACTTTCACTTAACGGAATGAACTTACATGAAATCAGGACGGGGCTGGGGCAGCCAAGATCAAGAACGGACGCTTTTCTGAGCCAAGTCTACCAAGAGCACACATCCCAGTTACTGTCTCCATGGAGACACTCAGGTCCTCTGTTTCATAAATCTTAATATATTTGAGGACACCCTTCAACTGTCTTTAGAAAGAATGGCCACATTCTGCTGGAGATGGGCCAGTCTCTCCTGAAAGCAGCTGTGGACATAACGTTTGGGAAAAGGCCTGGTGGATGCCAAGTCTGGAGAAGAATCATTTTCTGAGGCTTTGTTGCTGCAAGCCTACTAGAAGAGACATATCTAATCTTGCTTGAAAGGAGTCTTTAAACCCAAAATGCAGAGGAAACCGAGGAGCTAAGATTATTATTTTCTAGTGGGAGAATTGGCTCTGGAACCAGAAAGGTTAAATTATAAATCTTTGGCAAAACAGTTTTCTCTCTACGTCATTATCCTCTGGGACTAGATGAGAAACAGCTGGATGTTGGAATAGAAAAACCACTGGAAAACGCATGTTGGCTAACAGCGCTTCTCCCAGACCTGTGCGTAACTTATTCCTTGTCCCAGTCTCCGCTTGGTGATCTCCGCTCTCAGTATGTTTCCATGATGCTCAGCCTACGCCTTCCCCTCAGGCACATCACTCTCCTCTCGCGGCAGTTACTCACTTAAGTCTTTCCTTCCCACCTGAATGCATGTGTCAGTAGAGCAGTGACCTGGCCTGGTCGCTCACTGCCACATTGCACTGCCTACGAGTGTCCTAGCACGTAGTGAGGACTCAACAAATTTTCATTGAGTAATTTCAACACGATCCAGTGACCATCATGCTTTTCCACTTCTATTTTTATTCTGTTATCTTAATCGGTGTGGATTTAGTTAGCAATAATCACAACAGTATTTGTTTAAAAAAAAAAAAAAAACATCAGCCAGCCTGATTTCAAACTCCATTTGAAATGCTTGGAGAAATCTAGTGAAGACTCCCATGAGATCTGAAATATGGGAGATGGGTCTTTCACATCCAAATTACAGCATGGCACCCAGTAGGCACTCAAAGAATGAGTGGCTCTGCATTGCTTTCGGGCCTTGTTACTGTGACCTACCTGACTGAATCACCACCACATTCCTACAAATAAGGATTGTGAGCTACATTTGGCAGATGAAAGCTCTGGGGCTCAGTAATTTCTTTAAGTTAAAAAGAAAACTCTTGAAAAGTCTTGCCAGTAAGAGGCAGAGCTAGCGTTTAGATCCCCTTCTGGCAGATGCCAAAGCCACATAATCGCTGCACTTCATAGTCTCCCAATTCTTCATGGTACAAAGGCATTCATTCTGTTAAGGAGGACAGTGGAATTGGAATCATCCCTCTTGGATTTTTTTTGTAGTACTGGAGATTGAACCCAAGGCGCCACCCCAACTTTTATATTCATCCTGAGACAGGGTCTCATCAAGTCCCCGAGTTGCTCAGCCTGTAATTGAACTTGCAATATTCCTGACTCAGACTCCCAGAGTACTGAGATTTTACGCCTGTTCCGTGAGTCCTGGCTTACTCACTTGAATTGTAGCCACATTATCATTGTATCCAGGACAGGGCCTGGAGCATAGTAGAGTTCAAAAAAAAAAAAAAAAAGAACAGTTGTTGGAAGAAAAGAAGCAAGGGAGAGGAGAAGGGAAGAAAGAGACAGAGGAAAGCAAAGTTCCGAGGGTGGGAGAGACAGAGGGAAACAAAACACAGAAGGTAGAAAGGGGAAAGGAATGGCAGACTTCTCTGAAGACCATTGGAGAAAGGCCAGCAGTCTCTGGCTGCGTGAGGGGTACTGTTAGCACTTCAGACAGAAGTGACAGATGCCACCGACATTCCAGGGAGCCCAGAATGCCTTCCCTCGGAGGGCGTGGCTGCCCTACATGCTCCACATCTAGGGCCATCAGCACATCCACTTGGCTTGGTGTCTCTAAAGACCAAGTTCCTGGACGAGTTGATGTTGTCACCTGTTAGGGAGGGAAAGAAAAAAAGAAATATCATCTAGAGGGGAAGCCCTCCTCTCCGGTTCCTTCATCATACTAAGAACTACACTTAAAGACCAGGCTCCGGGGCGGGAGGAGGTAGAGCAGCTGCTAACCAGTAGGCAGTCCCGGGCTCAATCCCCAGGACAATGAAAAAGACCAGTTTCCAAAAGGTCACTACGGATTTTACTTGGATCAGAAATGGGATCAAAGGTGGAGTGGGGGCTGGTAGAGGGAGTTAGGAAATCTCTTTTTGAGATGATCCTGGGAATTTTGAGCTTCCCATCAGGAAAAGTTATGTCATTTGCAGCAGTGTGGCAGCTCATTATTGCTTATGACCTGCTTTCTCTGAGGATAGGAGCTGGAAGGGATTTTATCTGTTCCTTTCATTGTCGTAGATAAGCCCTGCCCCAGGGCTTGGGCAGGTAGAAGGCATGTAATCCTATTTGATTATTTATGCACTCAACACATACCAGTGGAATGCTGATGGACAATTCCTTTATTTGCGATCCAAACTAGTCACTGTCCTCCTAGGGACAGTGGTGAGTCTCCCCCATTGTCATGCAGGAGAATGAGGTCGGAGACCGACAGAGAGGTTAGGGAGTCTTAGTGGGTGGAGCTCAGTGTTAGAGCACTTAATGTTAGAGCAATTACCCACCAAATTCCAAGAAGTTGTGAAAGCTACAAACTCCTCTCAAAGCAGACCACAAGCTCATTGTCCAAGGAATCCCATCCTGGTCAGTTCAGATCTGAGGTTATTTCAAGTCCTAACTCATCTCCCTCAGTGCGAAGTTTCACAGTCTACGTGCTTCCCAGGAGAAAGGCAGGTGTGTTTAACGATGGGTTACTGACCTGTTCCGTAACTATAACATGACCTTCCAAAATTCTGGAACGTGATGAATTCCCGAAATATTTGGTGCTGCAGACTTCAGGAAGAAAATGTTTCTGATGTACGTCTGCTGTGGCAAGCATTTTCAGAGTACCGAGAAATCCACTGTGGAATTAAACCAAGGCCTTTGCTCTCATGAAATGAAAGTTTCAGCTACCTAGGCAGCAACCAGAAAGGGTCTGAATAGTATCTGCAGAAAAGAAGCGTTCTGAAGAAACCGCGACAGGAGAATGTGATCCAGACGTGATGGAGAGGGAGGTGACCGAAACTAAGAGAATCCTAGGCAGCTACCATAAAAATTCTGGTTTCAGGGCAGCATCGTGCATTCTTCTATCCTCAGGTAAAAGGCAAGTAGGCCTTGCCCATTTTGCCTCAGGACCTTTGTATGCGTGGTCCCTTGCACTGGGAAGAAACAAGTCACTTAACCTTCCCACACTTCCCTTTTGCTCAGGATTGCACAGATCTCTAAAGTGTCAAGGCTGGAATAAAAACCAAGGCCTTGGGAAATAAAGTCGCTCTGGAGGCCTATAAAGGAAATATCTGCCTACGGGTTCTGGGGTCTAGAAGAAGTTCTGCATGGACTATAAGGGTCACAACAGCTGTTACCGTAGCACAGTTTCTCCTGTCCTGGAAACAAAGCCTCAAACAAGGGCACCATCTTCCCAAGCCAGGGACATGGACTATCCCCCTCTCCACCCCCTAAAAGCCAGACTCTTGCTAGAAAGGTCACTGAGCTGCCCCTTCTGAGTCCTGCGCCACCTCCACAAGGCGCTGAAGTTTCTACAAACGTGACACGGGTACCCTGGGGACTCCTCAGCATTGTTTCTCCAGCAACTGTGAGGCCGGTGAAAAGTCTTCCTTCCTGGGGGCCAGGGCCCACCCACCCCCCAGGTCTTCCCGACCAATGGCCCTGCTGGGGAGCACCCCACCCCCAGTTGTTTTCTTGTTATTGTTACTGCTGCTGCTGGCTTCCCTTGGTCTTCTTATTGAAGAGATGGCAGAGAGGCAGGAAGGGTGATGCTTATGCCTGGAACGAATGCGCCTTTATTGCAGACAAGCTCCAGGCGAGGAGGCCGCCATGAGACTGGTGATAAAAATGGGCTAAGGCCAGGCAGGATGCAGGAGAGCATGACCAATCACCAAATAGTGGTTTATTGGCTGGTGCATTTTATTGTGCCATAACACCCGTCTTCCAGCTTTGGAGGTCAGCCACTGGTGATGAGCCTGATGCCGGGTGAATGGAGGGGACAGCCAGGGGTCCTGCAGCATAGCTTTTCCTGAAACTGGGCTGAATAGCCTTTGCTTGGCTGGCTTCTCCAACCGTCAGGGACATATTTGAGAACACAGTTACACTCAAGCTACTGGGTCCTTTTGGCTCAGCGAGACTATTTTCCCCCCAACTATTAAGAGCTATTAGTCTGACTAAAGACAGAGAGGATTTAGAGGTGAATGAAACAGGCAGGAAGGACATCTGTAACATCCTCAGTCTTTCAGAGTGTCAGTGCTGCTCAGGGCTGCACATACCTGCTTCCTCTGTAATCCGCATTTACCTTTGCTGGGGTGGAAATTCTATTCTAAATCATTTCAGCCCCTTCCTTCTTCTTCCTCAGATCTTTGAAAATGAGCACGCTGCGTGAGCTCATTGTTATTTAAGGGCACTTGTCAACACCTCTTTGTGCTTCTGCCAGAACTTATCCCATATTCCTACCTACCTTCCCTTCCGGGAGTTTAGAAATGTATCAACATGGAAGTTCCAGTGTGCAGAGGTCCTCACAGTTTTCCAACCTGCATCCAGACTCCTCTCTATGGAAGGGCAGGAGGAGCCCTGAAAGAGAAACCACCAAGGCTCTTGCAAAGAGCAGCCCTTAGTTAGTCTCTGGCCTCTCCTTTTGAGTGACTGCACTCCCCACACTCTTCCTGTCTTTGTTTACTTAAGTTCAAAGTCAAACTGGAAAATCTGTTTTGTCAGATGGAAGCTTGCTGCTCAGGTTCAGCGAAAGGCTCGGTGCCCAGCCTCCTGCTTTCCTGGGCTGCGCGGTGTGGCTGTCTCCTACAGACACCAGCCGCTTTGTGCTTTGCATTTATTTATTCAATGCTGTGGTGGCTTAAGCCAGCCTGTGGAAAATGTCTCAACACAGGGACCCTAGGGCCAGGAGGAATTCCTAGCCTAACTCTAAGCTGGCAGTTGTGTTTGGCAGATTCTGTACTCTTATGGAAGGCCAACTGCGCGGTCATTACACTTTATAGGTGTGCCTGCTCGGCCTTTGTTATTTCCAACCTATCAAATCGGGCCTGAACGTGTGGTACAACTTGTAACAGGACTAGGAATGGCTGGAAGCCTCGCACTGAGGAATCAGTGCTTGGGGTGGCAGTTGCAGGGGAACTACGGTACCTTGCTGGTCCACAACAGCAGTGGTCCTGGATGAACCCTTAGGGTACTGCCACTAGAGGTCCCATTAAGGAAGTGTGGGGTCCCTGTGCCCAGAAGAGACCGCTGCTGGTTGAAGTGTGCTCAAACTATGGTCCAAGAAACAGTGGGGGGCTCAGAGAGATACTTAAGTCTTCAACCACCATGAGATGACTCTCCTTCACCTAATATCTTCAAGACAGTTTCCCAAACACCAGCCTCACTAGAACTAGGGAAGTTACTAGAGGTTCTGTTTCCAGTCTGCTCCCTGCTCCCTGCAAGCTGGCTTCTCCCTTCACCTCAGCTGTGGCCCAGTTCTGCTGCAAACAGCTCTACATATTAGGTAGACCTTTCAGTGGTAGAGTACTATATAAAACCAAGAAGTCAGCATTTGGTGTTTTATAGATAATTCTTTTTTTAATTCTTAATGTGCTAAGCTTTATAAAAAAGAAGAACTCGTAGCTGGGCCCAGAGAAGCAGGCCTGTAAGCCAAGCACTCTGGGTGGCTGTGGCAGGAGGATCACAAACTGAAGCTCAGCCTGACTTAGTGAAACCTTGCAATTAAAAATAGAAACAGGTTAGAGTTACAGCTCAATTTGAAGGCCCTAAGCCTGTTCCCCAGTATACTCCCCCCCAAAAGACTAAAACTTCATATTTCACTAAGAAAGTTTATTTCATACGGAAATAAGGCACTTCATTTCCCTTAAGGAGCAGCCACTTAAGCGTCGTGCTATATAATCGATGCCAGGACTGCAGAATTCTCTATAAGTGTTCTCTTTCTCATTTTTTGCCCATTGGATAATAATTTTTTAGTACAAAACTTTCTGATGTCAGTATTTTCAAGCGACCATGACACAATCACTACTCCTTTCTCAGGCTGCCGTGGATCACCATGCATTTAAGTTACTAAAGATAGGACAGAAGTCAGATGAGGTGATACCTCACTGTAATTCCAGCTACTTGTAAATTCCTATAATTCCAGTTACTCAGGAGGAGCTGAAGCAGGAGGATTGCAAGTCTGAGATCAACCCGACCAATTTAATAAAGGGGTTTTTTAAATTTAATTTAATAAAGGGGTTTAGAGGTACAGAACAGTGGTAGAGTGCTTGTCTAGCATGCACACAGGCATGGGTTCCATATTGAGTACCGCGAAGTAAAAATAAAGAAGTTGGGACAGAGCCCTTGGCTCCAGATTTCGGCTTCATGTGCCTGCCTGGAAGGCCTCCTAGGACCAGCCTTCTCCCCATTGCCTTGTTGGTATTTCCCACTCTACCCGCCTGATTCTACGCACATGCGCATAAGCTAGCGCAAATGCCCCACCAACGAGATTGAGCAGAAAGAGAACAACTAAATCTACATATTTCCTGACTTTGTTCTTTGATGGATATTTTCTGACTCTTTCACCGGGTCATTTAGAGACTTGTCATGGGTGAGAGGATATCACAGATTAGAAGAGTTCTGACATTCCTCTTCTAGAGGTAATATCCGGACTTGGTGAGGTCCGAGTGGCAGCCTCTTTGCAGGGCTTCTCAAAGGAGGTGGAAAGGGAAGAGTCCCCTGACGCCCAGCCCAGACTGCTCCTCTCCTGCAGGTCATGAATTTATCTAGGCATGTTTTCCAACCTGCAAGAGAAGGGCACACTCTGAAAAGTAGGAGCGAGCTCTCTTCTGGGCATAACGGAGCCATGTATCTGTCCCCAGAGCTGTCCTTGGATATAAAGGACATAAGGTTGCTTCAAAGAGGCCTAAAATTTAAGAGCAAAATTATGCAAATCATGCAGACTGCACGCTTTATCTTCGTAGGTTAACTCTTCCCTTTCCACCTAGAACACGATCCCTCGGTGGCCACAGCCACTCTGATGCCTGGTTCAGGGCCTCGTAGAGGCGCAGGCCTTAAGAGATGATTTATTGATGGAACGCATCCTCACAAATACTCCTTTTGAAGCTTTCAAACTCAAATGAAATAATTTTCATCTGGGCAACGAGCCAAGAGGACTCCAAAGGGCATTTCTAAGTGGCGTGCCCTTCCTCCGCCTCCTTACCCCTGGTGGTCGCCTCTGCGGCTCCTAAGAGAGCAATAACTGCCAAACGGGAGTCAATTCAACCAAGAAAGGGGGTCACATTCATTTTTAATTTCTAGTTCTGAAGTTTGGACGTTGGCCTTTAAAAATGCATGAATTGTTCCACAAACAGAAATGCCTTGCTCTCTCGTTGGTGCTGCGTCAACAGATTCGTGCCCTATGGCGGTGGCGCTGTGATTGGCCCACAAGTCCCCTGTGCCTATCTCACACACGAGCATCCTGACCAAATAATTTGAGAGGAATCCCTCAAGGCACGGAGGCCGAAGCCTTCTCTTCCACGTGAATGGCTCGGAGCAAGAGAGGGGATCCTCTCCGTTCCTGCAGACACGTCGCTTTCCGCCTCGGGTGTTATTTTTGAGCTCCTGGTAATCAGGCCAGCAGGGAGACACAGACAATGGAATCTCTTTCCTGCTTTACACCCACATCCTCGGGGTCAGCACTAAACAACGGTCATTAAAAGATTTCTGGTGCAAAGTTGCAGCCGTGGAGAAGCTGAAATGCTTGTGGTACCAACAGAAAGACGACACCTCCCCGTCACGCAGGGAGCAACCGCGGTGCGGTGTCCGCCAAAGCTTTTAACTCTCCCCTGCCGGCCGGCTTTGGGGAAGGGACGTGGCAGAGACCTCGGGTGGCCGAAAGAGGGCAGTGTTCACTGCGTCTTTCACCCCAGCTCTTGGCTCCCCAACCAAATGAGCCCGCAGAAAACTGAGCCCAGCGTTTCATAACACAGGAAGTGGGAAGGAGATTAGATACCGCGCTCTGCCGTCGCCACAAACGGAGCCCTGCGTTTGTAAGTCACTTTGTTCCCGCTATACCCGAGACTAACCATTGGAGTATTTTTCTGTTTTGATTTTACCAATCTGATGGGCTAAACCTCCCAAAGAACATAATGGACTCCGTGATATTTTTCGAACTCACAGGTCGGAAGGGTGGCGTACTTTAGGGAAAGCATTCGTTTCGCGGCGGAGGACCAGATTTCTACATTTTATCACTCGCTGCTCTCTGTGCTCAGATGTTATCAGCATGTGGGGAAGGGAAGTCAGACTTCCCTCCTGGAGGTATTTAGAGAATTTGCAGTCGTTTCAAAATAAGAACCACGTATGCACTGTGCACAGCAAAAGGCTCTGTCCCCTGCCCTGGATGGCACCCAGAGGGCCGAACTGATTCACATTGTGAGAGAGGAATGCATACGGACATGTCACTGTCCCCAACACAGGACTGCGACCCGGGCACCCAGAAGGGACACATCTTGCCAAGGTGTCTGTCTCTTCTACATATTCCTATTGTTGTCTTTTTTTATATAAAGACTAATTACAGAATAATTTCCCCCTTCTCACACTCTTTTGAGCCCCGATTTATTTACGTATAAGACTCTGTTAGGCACAGAGGCAGCAAGACCACCATTCCAGTCTTTAAAGGACTAAGAATCAAGTAAGAATTGAGTAGAACACTCACCTGAATAGTGGGTTTCGTAGCCATCATAAGAAGAATCAGAAAGAGGAGGAAGAGCAGGAGCAGGAAGAAAGGGAGGGGGCGAGGAGGACAAGAAGGACCGGGAGGATGAGACTAAGGACAGGGAAGAGCAGCAGCACACGAGGCCATAAGTCGCCACAGTGCAAGGCGGAGCGGAGTCTGCTTGGGAGAAAAACACAAGTGGCAGTGGAAGAGGCTGTGGGCTTCTGGAGTAGAAGGAAACTACTAGGACTAGAGGACAGCTTCGCGAGGACGTGAGGCTTGGAGGTAGGCCATGAAGAACGGGTAGGTGTCCAGAGCACACAGATGATTAGGAGAGAGAATCCAGGCCTGAGCGAAAGCCAAGGTGTCGAAGGGTGTGGGCCGCTGATAGGCAATGAGCTTGCATTACTCACACTTGAAGAAAGAGAACATCAATGAAAAGATAAGAAATTCTAGCTGACGACACACTGTGGGGGACAGCAGATCCGAGTCTTAGAGGCAGCCATAGGAAAACACCGGAGGCTGGCGAGGCAAACGAGATCACAGCCAGAGCCAATGTGGGGGGATCAGCCTGACGTGGAGAAACTGATCAGAGCCCAGGGGAAAGCAGAAAGCGGGGGGTCTGTGAAGACGGGGTCACTGCAGGATCAGGTGTGGTAGCCACGGCACGAAAGGAAAGACGGGGACAGAGGTAGAGGCACAGCGGCCAGGTGGCCAAGCAAGCGCTGAGAAGCATGCCACAGCAAAGCAGGAAGAAAGCGTGGAGGGAAGGCCCTTGTGTTTGTTCACGTGGACCTCCAACAAGACACTGATGCCAAGATGGAAGAGGGATAGCTGGAGCCAAGATGGTTGTCAAAGGCCAGCAGAGTACGTTTCAAAGTAGGCCTGGGCATTGCTCAAAGATGGCCGCTCTGGAAGACTACTGTGATACCTGTGGTTGAGCAAGCTTCCCTCCAGGTGCTGAGATGTCAGCTTAGGCAGGTGGATTCCACGTGTCTTGGTGACGATACACACTGGCCTAAGAAAGCCTAACATAAAAAATAGGACTAATTAGAACCATGAGTTGGTCTTAGAAGAAAGGAAAGAAGGGAGGAAGGAAGGAAAGAATAAAAAAAGGAAATCTCATTTGCTTAAAAAAGAGATTATTCACATAGAAATCTTTCATCATTGAATCCTATTGGAAGAACTCCGCAGACATTTTTTTAAAAACAATCTGGCTTTTACTCAGTGAGTTGAAGCACAGCTTTCTGGGCAAACCTCCATTCAAAAAAAAAAAAAAGTGTAGTCTAGTACTTCAGAGACACTTGCTACTGCATTCTAGGGTAAACGAGAACAATGTTGTCAGAGAAGGTCAGGCATTCAGGGGCCATGTGGTGTATGGAAAGATCTGGAATCGTGTTTAAGTTCAGTGCTCCTTCCTCATATGGGAGCACACGCACATTGCTGCACTGCTCGGAGCCGCAGTGTCTACATCTTCTGCTCTGGACAACGTTACTGCGTTCCATGAGGTAATTTCGTGACACTACTCTGCACAGTTCCAGGCACAAGGCAGTGTAACTAGACGGTAGGGCATCCTGGTCTTCTAACTGGAAACCTCTCTGATCCGTGATGGAGGTTTCCCCGCGTCTCTATCCCTTGACACCACCTGGCTGCTCCAAGCCCTGATCTGTTCTCAGGGGAGAGGTGGGGGAGTGTTTTTCTTTATCCATGATGCACCTGGGTGATCAGAAAGGCAGGTACTGCCCTTGAACTACAGGATAAGACCCAAATTAGACCCAAACTACTTCTGGGACATTCTGAATCCCCAGCAGTGCCCAACCTTCCTTCTACCACTTTACAACCAAAGGAAGGCACCTTTCCTGGCTCCCAGTTCCCTTGGCTTCTGGAAAAGGGACAGGCAAACCTCCCAATCATGTTATTGAGGATTTGCAAGCTGCGTAGCACCATTCGGGTTCTTGGTTACAAGGCGCTTCCTTGAACAGCACTTTCTTTGATCTCTACCCCCACAAGGGGTCTGTGGGGAGAAGCAGTTCAGGGCCCGGACCGAGTGGCTCCACCACCCGACTCCACTACTCGTTGCTGCTGTGGGCACGTACTCATTCTCTCTGTGCCTCGCTTGCCTCTTCCACAAAATGGAGCTAATGAGAGCATCCACTTCCCTTGAGTTATTATAGGGTTTAAATAAGATGCTACATCTGTGAGAGCTCCTATTAAAACTCTAACATACCGCTTGTATTTCATTGTTGTTCCTGCTACGGATGAACCCAAGGCCGCGTGCTTACAAGCTAGGAAACTGAGCTACACCTTAAGCACCCATAGCAAGTCCTTTAAAAGCAATTTATTCAGACTCTTTCCAGAAAAACGCAGGCTCAAAAGGTAAGCTCAAGGTCACACTTCTTAAAAATCAGAAGTCTTAAACCAAGAACTCTCTGGGTAATGCCATTCACCGTTAAATCCCTCTGTTCCACAAAGAATATCCCCTTGTGGCCACCTCTATCTGGCTCATTTGTCCCTTTTCCTTCTTCAGTTGTGTATTGGGCCCAGCCTGGAATTTACTCCCTTACTCCCCAGCTGCTCCCTCGGTAAGCCTCACTCATCTCCAGCCAAGTTCTCCCATAACCACATTTCCCTTTGTCTGCTTAGCAAGTACTAATTGAGTCAGCATCTTCCTAGGCACCAGATGCAAAGGTAAGGTGCCACCTCCCCCCAGGGAACAGTTTATCCAGGCAAGTCCTTGTTTACCAGAAGTAACTGAGTTACCAAAGGAAATTATGGAATGCTCTCTTATTCACAAATAGGATAGTTTCTTAATCAGTCACCTGTCTGGCTAATTTATCAGAGCAAAGGGCTGGGAAAGATTCCCATCCAGCAGGGGCGAACGGAAAGGGCTTGTCTGACTGACAGCCCAGAACACATCTGAGTAGCTCCCACCTCCTCCTTGAAGACAACCTACAGCCAAAGACAGGAGGAGCCCAGGTCCTGGCTGCGCGGATGAGACTGACACCCCAGCTCTGTCACTTCCCAAGGCTGAGGTCTCGGGCAGCATCCTGAGCGCTCTGTTCTCCGCTTCCTTCTGGAAGCCTTCACACAGTCGGGGTGACACATAAAAAGAAGGGAATGCGAATTGCTCAGTTCGGTGCCTGATGTAGGGTCAACAGCTAAGCAGGAACTCGCGGTGCTACTGCAGGCCAAGGTACACCCTCCTCCGTGGCGAGGGGAGAGTCGGCCTGCCCAGGCCAGCCCCCGGCAGTAGCCAGGTTGCCATCATTTGCAAAGCCTTCCTCCTCATCTCCCTACTGTCTCTGCCCTCTATTTCTGACCCTAACTGTCTCCGAAGAATGAGTCAGGTCACGGTTTTGCTCTGGTCCAGGTCCCGAGGGTGTCCTTTCCTGTAGAATAACCGCACTTGCTAGCCCAGAAGCAGGTTCCTTCCTCCAAGCAGATCCAATTCCACCTCTGGGATGCAAAGCTTGGTGAGTGGACTGTCTGTGGACCGGAACGGCACCCTGCGTGGCCACTTCCTCCCTCATCTACCTCCTATTGGTCTACTCATCCTCTCTCATTCAGCTGCACTTGAGTTCTTTGACCACTCTATGCATGCTTCTGCCTTAAGGCCTTTGCACCTACTGTCCACTCCATGTGGAAGTCTTACCATCTCAGTATTCTCTGCCTGGCTCCCTCACCACTCCTTTCTGTGCTTTAGTACCATCCTTGCATAAGGTCCTCTCTCATCTCCATATTTAAAACTGTAATTCTGACCCCCACCCGGAATTTGGTCATATTCATGCCCCCCTTTTCTGCCTGTTTATATTCTCCACAGCAATTTATCACCATCTAGTGTGTTATATTAGTGTGTGTGTGTGTGTGTGTGTGTGTGTGTGTGTGTGTGTGTGTGTGCGCGCGCGCGCGCGTGCATGTGTGAGATTCTGAGGAATAAGCCCAGGGAGCTGGGTACTAAGCTTATACTGAGCTACATCCCCAGACCGTCTTCTACATCTTGGGACAAATTCTTACTAAGTTGCTACATTGCCCAAACTGGGCTTGAACGTGTAGTCCTCCCAGGGCCGCTTGAGGCGAGGAGCTAAAATTTTCCCTGCCTGTGTCCAGAAGTCCCCAGAGCAGTGTAGAAGGAGAGCGGCAGAATCACTGCAGATGAGTATTTTCGGCTGACCACGATGGCTGCTCTGTGCTGGACAGGCTGTGGAGACAGAAATGGAAGGAGAAACCCTCGTGGGGAGGCCCCATGAGCAGGCCAGGCCAGGCAGCTGTGACAGGACCAGCCGGCAGAATCTCCCAGGCAGGCAGAGGCGGTAAGACTGGTTGCTTGAAGGAACACAAGTGTGTGTAGATGAGGATAATTAAATATAGTCCACATGTTTGGCCTGACCAGCTGGGTCGTGATATCATCCGTAGCTCAGTAAAAATTACGGGAGGTCGTTGTGTGGGATAGGCTCCTGCCCTGGGTCCCTGCATACAAGGCCAGAAACCAAACTGGGAGGGTCTCGTGCTGAGATTCCATGTCACCAAACCAAAGCTAAGTTGTTATCTGACCTCCAAAGATATAGAAGAGAGCTATAGCCAGATTTCCTAAACAGGCCATCTGCATTTTGGGTAATATGGCTAATGCTTAATCCTTACAGTTTGCTTTACAACATGAGTGGGAGGTTTGCCTGTCCCTTTCCCAGAAGCCAAGAGAACTGGGAGCCAGGAAAGGTGCCTTCCTTTGGTTGTAAGACAAACTGAGGCTAAGCAGTCAGTTGTTCTTCTGATATTCTCTCGCCCTGTCCTCACCTCTCAAGGAAAGTAACTTTTTGTTCTTGGCTGCTTTTCTCAGCCCTTCTATGACAATGAAGCCCACATCTCGGTTCAGCCCCTACACCACACACACTCACACCGCCCCACCCACCCCAACCTCTTCCGCTCAGCCCAGCAGGACACTTACTCTGTCCCGCAGGGAAGTGTTACCCAGTTCTAGAATTGCAAAACAGAGCCCGTTAAGCTCTTTAGATGAAAGTGTTGTCAGGTTTTTTTCCTTTGGTCTCTCTAAATGAAGAAGGTAGGAAAAGAGGGACGTATCTCAGCAGGGTTTGACCTCTATGTGAGGAACGTTCTGGGCATAACATTGGAAAGATTTTGGTTTTGCTTCAACAAATGAGGAGATCCTAAATGGCTTTGCCGCCTACCCGGTCCCTTTGGAATAGCCCATGTCCTCTGCCAAGACCAGGCCAAGGGCCTTGCCTCTCAGGCAGGACCTCTCCCTGCTCCCGGGGGCCATTGCTTCTTCTCTACACCTCCAGCCTCGCTCCTGCTCACAGCCCTCCTGGCTACTCCGTGCCCAATGGGACCTGCTTATCCCCCAAATGCCCACCCAGCTCTCCTCTTCACCTCCTCAAGCTTTGACCAGGTGTCATCTTCTTCAGGAAATCCATCCTGGTCACACACTCTGCCAACCAGTACATATTACTACTGTTGCTAGCTTTCTGTTCTTTCAGATTATTTGCCACATCCTTTTCTTTTTCTTTATTTTTATGAGACAGATTCTGACTCTATAGTCCAGACTGGCTCTGAACTAGCTCTGTAGCCCAAGCTGGCCTCAGACTCGCAGCAATCCTCATGCCTCAGCCTCCCGAGTGCTGGGATTATAGGAATATATCACCATGCCTGGCTTATGTGGTGCTGGGGAATCCAACCCAGGGCCTTGTGCTTGCTAGGGTAGTGCTGTCACTACTGAGCCCCCAAGCCCAAACACATGCACACCTCTCTAATTTATTCATATATGTCTGTGTCCTGCCTTTATGAAATACACATTTCATAAAGGCAGGGATTTTTGACTGCTTTGTTGGCTGGTACAACCTAGGAGGCAGAGTGGGGCCTGGCACAGAGTAGGTGTTCCAAAAATATATGTTGGTAAATCAAAGTGCAATTTACTTTCTTTCATAAGGAAATTAGCATTTTGGTATTTTAATTGTTTTAATAGGGAGTAAGAAAGAGGAAATCGATGTACAAAATCCTCATCTGAGCTGAGGTCTAGTTTCCCAAGTAAACCAGGGCAAATGTTCACTCCTACTAGCACCCAACTTGAGTTGAGAAAACTGAGGCTTAGTGATATTTTTCTAGATAAAAACATTCAAAACAGAAAAACTAACCTTGCACAGGGCTCGTTAGATTGCCCAACCAAGTAAGTGTCCTGAGACAGGCCCCAGCATGCTTTGCTCACACTCACATCTACTTGCAGTGTGTCAGTGCATGCGGATTGAATTTAGATGACAGCCACAGATTTGAAGAATAATTTCATTCACGAAAACTAAACGATGGGTAACTTATCTACGGGGAGCTGTGGAGGCAAGGAATCTCCTAGTCATCAGTGTAGGAGTCTGAACTTCGGTTGCCTTCTGTGACATTTATTAGGCATGTTAAAGCCTCATTTTTAAAAAAAGCACGTGTACTTGAATATGCACAAATGCACTATTCACAAGAATTAAAAGAGACACGGCCCCATCCAAGTGTCATCCGCTGATAAATGGATAAATTGTAGTACATGCACATCATGAAATATCATCTAACTATGAAGTGGAAAGAAATAGTGAGATGTATTTCAATGTGAATAACCCTCAAGACACTGTGATAAGTGGAGGAAGCCAAACACCTGCACAAACAAAAACAAATACTATGTGATTTCATTTATAATAAATGTCCATACAGACAGGATACAAATTGTTTGTTGCTGTGGCTTGCTGGAAGGATAATGTTGAATGACTGTTCAATGAGTACAGGTTTTGATTTGAGTGTCAGGAAAATATTTTTGGAATAGAAATGGTAGTTGACAACATTGTGAATGTCCTTAGTGCCACTAAGATGTTCTTTTTACTTTTGTTTGTTCTGCAATTTCTTTGGTTTGTTTGTTTTGAGACAAGGCTTGCTATATAATTCAGGCCAGCCTTAAACTCTCAATCCTCCTGCCTCAGACTCCCAAGTATTGGAATTGCAGGCATGAGTTTCCATGTCTGGCTAAGTTGTTCCCTTTAAAATAGTCCGTTTTAAATAATATGAATTTTACTTCAATTTAAAAAAAAAACCCACTCAAACTTGTTCATGTAATCTTCACATGTAACCTATAAAGTAGATAATAACACTATTATTCAATGTGAGGAAACTGAGCCCACAGCAGGTAAGCGACCTGGTCAAGATTGTATGATTCTTATACTCAAAGCTGGGGTCAAGGTGACTCCAAATTCATGGCTCTTCTGAACCACAGGCCACTGGGCCCCCAGTGATGAGTCTGGAGAGCCTGTTTCCCTGTATTATGGTTTGGATGTGGAATATCTCTCAAAAGACTGTTTCACTGTCAGGAGGTGGGTCCTGATTGGAAGAGACAGATTACTGATGGTGTAGCCTGGAAGGAGAGGCTCCTGCCTCACCTTCTCCCCAAGGCTTGATGCTTCTTCACAGAAGGCTTTGAGCAGCGGTTCTCCACCAGACCCTCCCGCCGTTGCCGGCCACCCATGAATGGACTGAGACCTCATGAAGCTGTGAGCTGAAATAAACCCTTCCTCCTTTAAGTTGTGGGTGTTGGGTATTGCGTCCCATCAACCAAAAGCAACTAAGACACCCTGGAAGAGCCGAGGGTAGCTTGGGATATGCTGGAGATACTTAAGGGGAGAAGAGCTGGAGTCAAAGCAGACATACTTTGGGGTGTCTTCAGGGCCCCACTTCGTCATTTTGAGCCTATCCGCTCCTGGTGTTTAGTCCTCTGGTCTGATTAGCCTTTCCATTCCTCACATCAAAGGGTAGCCACAGTCATTGATAAAGGCTGAAACGTGAGAGCACTAGCCCATCAGCCCCCAGTACTCTGTTCTCTGAAACACCTTCTGTCTTTGGCCCACCATCGCAGCACAAGTGACTTGAGTGTCAGCATATTTTGCAGGAGGAGCATGTTCTGAGCACATCTCAGAAGCTTGGAGGGGATGACTCAGCTAGTGGGAGGGCAGAAGCTGGTGACAGAGAGAATGAAGGATGCGAGTAAGAGAAGGCAGGATGACCCAATCAGAGGGTTGATGAGGACACTGGTTCTGGAGTTCAACAGTGAGCCAGAGGCCTCCTTTGCGGGTGACCCTAAAGTACCCACTTTGGCAATTGCTACATTTTCTGAGTTTCTCAAGTCTGCTTCCTCTTCAAAACTTCTTAGCACCTCTGTCTGGGGGACTGTGGCCACCTTAGCATAGTGATAACACCTGGCTCCAGAGGGTCATGCCCACCTTTCCAAGTGTTAGGGTTCTGGAGAACAGAAGGCTCACTCCTGGGAGGCTGGCTGGGGGAGCGCTGCTTCCTCTAGAGAAATCCTGAAGCATTGCTTGCACAGTAGAATAGGAAGGGCCCCTGTCTAGCTTCTAGTAGCCCAGAGTGATGGTCCCTGGTAGGCACAGGCCACCTTCCTGTCTCAGGCCACCACCTGGATGAGTGCCCATTCAGGGTCATCTACATTATTGTCCCAAGGAGGACCAAGCCAGTGGCCACTGGGCTGGAAGACGTGACTGCAGAGAACCCCTGGTTCAATGTACTTGACTGTTGCTGATGATCAGACAGGCCGGGGGAATGTACCAAGTGAATCAGCCACCCTGGCTTACAGATCATGTGCCAGTTCCCCAAGGCCTCTGGGATAGCTCAGACATCGGTACCATTTCAACTGATACTGAAACACCAAGATGAACTCAGTAAGTTACCAGGGTAACATCTGGGGGAGGGGGATCATATTCGGCTGTGGAAGACAGGGACCACTGTCAGGGCATTTGCTTCAGTCATCCCAGTGCCTGTTCCTTTGAAAGGCTCCCATGCCTGATGTATTAAGTACAGTATTAAATACGAGTAAAATATTTATTGAAAAAAAGATGAAAAGAACTGAAATTAAATTGAATACCAACAAATGTGTGTGTGTGTGTATGTGCGCGCGCGCGCATGCGCATGTGCGTGTGTAGAAGAAAATAAGATGGAGAATGTGAACAAGCAGATAATAAATGGGAGAAAGGGGCATCTGGATGTTGTTAATGTCTCAGTTTTCCATTCTGTCTTCATGTGTGCTCTACACAGCGCAGTGGTTGGAAGTTCAGCCTTTGGAGGTAGGATGTCTGCCACGTGCCTGTGGTACATGGAGGCACATACACAACCTCTCTGAGCTTCACTTGTTTCCTCGATGAAAAGGAAATAATACCACTATGCACTTGTCTGGCTGCTTTGAAGATTATGCGTGGGCGTGGAACAGTGCCTGATCTGGTACGTAGCCCACAAAGTGCTGCTACAGTAAATTTTCATTGTTTTAAAAATACAAAAAATAGGCTAGGCCCCATGACTTGGACCTGTAATCCCAGCACTCTGGGCTGCTGAGGCAGTCGGACCGCAAGTCTGAGCACAGTTTGGGTGTCTTAGCAATTTAGCAAGACTGTCTCAAAAGGGCAAATAAAAAATCGGTTGAGGCTGTAGCTCAGCACTCAGAAGCCACCTTGAGCCGTCTGTCTGTTGGACAGCAGGCTGAAGTCGCTGTGGTCACTCTGAGGCTTACAAAGGCATGGGCAGGGCACTTCTCGCTGTTTCTGAGCACCCCAGCCTGGCTGCACTCACCCCACCAAGATCACCAGGCTGGAAGAGAGACCCAGAGACTTGCTCTGTGTCTCCATGTGCTGCTCTCCACCAAGTTATGCTGTAGCAAGAAACTCTTCATGAAATGCTGAGCAGACGCTGGTGTCATGCTCTTGGACTTCCCAGCCTCTAGAACTGTGAGCTTAAAACAACAACAACAACAACAAAAACTTCTACTCTTTATCAATCATCCATTTTCCAGTATGCAGTCCTAGCAACAGAAACCCCCCCAAGGCATCAGTAACTCTGGCCCTGGAGAGTAATCCCAGCAGACACTTAGCCATGTCTGGGATGTTCTGAAGACACAAAACTAGGACGGGACCTGGCAGAGTATACGCTACTTCCTTTTATCCTCCACGACCTGGCTTCTTACTTGCAGTGCTAAGAGGAGCTGCCCACACCTCTGCCGCTGCCATGTGCTTCCTCTATGGCCAGTCACCTATGAATAGACTGCACCTTTCTGAGCCAAATAACCTTTCCCCACCTAATTTGTGCATGTCAGGTAATGAGTCACAGGAGCAAAGAAGTAACTAAGATAGCTTCCCACCTACGGACCCTGGTTTTCTCATTAGTAAAATGAAGAAATAATATAGTTGTGTAAATTTCTTGAGGAGGATTCAATAAACTAACATATCAAAAGTATAAAATATAAGTTCAAAGTATAAACTCATAGTCGAAATATAACCTCATAAATGCTAGCCGTGCATATGTTAGCTAGAATTGCGCCATTGTTACATCTTTTAGCACAGAACCTGGCACATAATACGTACTCTAGAAATAAGAACTTGACCCTAGGTTAGACCTGAAAAATCTTAGGGAATCCTGTAAATTTCGGAAACGCTGGAGTTCCTGCGAATGTGCACATTTGGGCCTATAATCTCAGCACTCAGGAGGCTGAGGTGGGAGGATCCTGAATTGGAGGTCGACAGGGCCGTGTAGCAAGGGTCTGTCTCAAAACAAATCAAACTAAAGATGCCTACATACAGTCAGATATGGTGGTCCATGCCTGTAGTCTTACTACTCTGAGAGGCCAAGCAATTTAGCAAGGCCCTGTCACAGAATTTTTTTTAAATAAAAGAGTTGAGGATGTACAAAAACCATGGGTTCCGTTGCTAGTACTGAGAAAGAAAAAAGTTCATATTTGAGCTGGGATGTACACCAGTGGTGAGTGCATGCTTAGCACATGGAAGGTCCTGGGTTTGGGTCCTCAACACCCAAACAAAACAAAGGTTACATAGAAACAGTAGAAAGAGAGAAACAGATATCCAAAGTTCGTTTTTTCAATTTTTGTGTTATTCTTGTGTTACTGGGGATTGAACCTATGGCCTTCACTGAGCTGCAGCCCAGGCCTCTCCCTCTTTTGTTTGTTTAAGAATGGGCCTCACTAAGTTGCTGAGTGGGGCTGGAACTTGTGATCCTTCTGCCTCAGCCTCCCAAAGTGCTGGGATTACAGGCGTGTGCCACAGAGCTCAGCTTAAAGGTTCAGATTTTTAAAGGAGGGATAAACATTTATTAGGAAGCTACTGTTTGCAAGACACTAAAAAATTACAATGGATAATAAAAGGAAGTTCTGGCTTTCTTAATAGTTCTTAATCGTAGAGCCACACAGTCCCTTTGGAATTGGGGTAATCATATTAACTCTATAATGATGAGATGGAGAGGAGGTCACGTTCTTGGCCAGACGTTCCCTGGGCTTGGGTTCCACCACAAAGAGTTGAGGCCAGCTATTCCCGAACAGTCAGCTGGAAGTGAACTCTGAACTTCCTGCGGCTGGCAGCTACACCCACCTGGGCTGGGGTGGGGTGGACATCTATCAGCCCGCACGTGCTTCTGATAAGGGTGGGAGCCTGGGCTGGCTAGAGCTGCTCGATTACAATTCGATTTCCATCGGGGAGGTAGGGAGGTAAGCCTTGCATTGTGCTGCTTGTCTTTCAAGGAAGGCGCAAAGATAACTAAAGAAAGACGCGGGACAGTGGGTCTGGGCAGTAACTCCTCTTTTTGCCGTCAATTTCAGTTTCTTATGGAGCCGATTCCTTTGTGACCTGAAGCTCTGCACTCGGCCCCTCATGCCTGTGATCCTCGCTCAGCAGATCTTTTCCAAACTATCCTTGGCTAAGAGGATGAAGGTCCCAGGAAGAATGGAGAACTGGCTGGGTCCAGGTTGAGGCTGTCTAGGGACTGAGGCGACCACTCAGTCATCGGGTTGAAGGCTGGCCACAGGCTGGGAAACCTGAAGCACTTAGATGACACCCCAAGCCCCCTCTTGGCTTGGTCTTATAGTGACCTTTCGGTTTAAGGAGCCATCTCACCCTGTCTGCAAACACTGCCACTCTCACACTGCCCCTGGTCTTCCATCGCTCCCTGCTTTGACCTACTACATCCCAGAAATGCGGCAGAGCATACCTGTAATCATAGCACTGAGGAGGCTGAGGCAGAAGAATTCCAAGTTGGAGCCTAGCTCGGGCAACTTTCTGACTTAGCCAGACCTTGCCTTAAAAAAACAGAAAGGAGCTTGGTCCAAGAGCCCTGGATTAAATCCCCAGGGCCACAAAAAGAAAGGAAGAAGGAAGGAAGGGGAGGGAAGAAAAAGGGAAGAGAAGGGAAGGGGAGGGGAGGGGCGAGGAGGGGAGGAGGGGTGGCAGAAACGCTTCTGTTATTCTCCAACCTTTAATATCTCCACACGTGTGGCCTCGGCTTCCTTCTTCCTTCTCTTGCACCTTTCCGCATGCCCGAAGGCAGGCTGAAGCACTCCACGAGGACCGGAAATGGGCTTGGTTAACTCTTATGTTTCCTGAGACATAGCCAGAAGATTCCCAATAAACATGAAACAATGGGTAACTGATTGGCACTACTCTGAAATTCCTAACTAAAGCTACTCTTCCATGAGGTCACAGGTAGACTATAGGTATAATTCTCCCGGCCCAAATCTAACTCTTACCACCTATGTTGTGTTGGGTAAGCTACTTAATCTCTCTGTGCCTCCGTTGCTTCGTCTGCACGTGCAGATGACAGGATGTGTGCTTCACAGTGTGTCAGGGAGTACCAACTGTTAGTGAGCGTAAAGTTCTTAGAACTGTACCTAGCACATAGTAAGTGCTCCGTGAATGCCAGGGGTTATCACTGTCATTCCAATGACATTGGACCTGCCTGGACAGAGGTGTGCCAGACCCACCCCACCCTGTCCCTGGGCTCTCTGCGGTAGGGCTGGCAGCTGACACCTCTACCACACTCCTTTGTAGAATTCCTCTTGACCTGAGGGAACAACATCCCCCATGCTTGCTCCACGACTCCCAGCCTGAGCTATACTCCCATGGGGTCCAAAAGGCCAGCCAGCTGGGGTCAACTTTAGTGGCTGTCTTTGCTGCAGAGTTTTGCAGGCGCAGGGGGAAGCTGGTCCCCAGTGAGCAGCGTAGCCCCCTTCCCAGGACCTGGGCCTGACTTCCTGCTCCTGAGGGCTTACCCCCCCCCCCCCTTTAATCAACTGAACAAGAGACTCCATCCCTCCTCTGTTTTTAGGGAGACCATAGAGAAGAAGAAACTGAGTCTTTGGGTGGTTACCTGATTTTCACACCACCTAAAGCTGGGGACACTAATTGGCGGTCACTAGGTAAAAATGACGGGGAGCTAGTTCACTATGGCAGAGGAGAGGATGTATTCGCTGCTGGAAATGAAACCCAGAGACTCATGCACGCTTGAGAATGCCCCAGCCAACCCGCACATTTTTTGTTGGGTAATTTTTTAATAAAATGAGGTTTATAACAACATTCAACAGTGGTCGTTGCAGAGCACACATTTTTAAGCATCTCTGATGGGACTTTTCTAAGAAGTGATGCTTAAATGAATTAACAATCAGCTTGAAAAACGCACAAGCTGAGGTACCCTGAGGTAGATGCAGAAAGTCCCAGGAAGACGAAAGCATCAGCAGGGCTCTGGGATGTAGCTCAGTGGCAGAGCGTGTGAGGAGCCTTGGGTTCCCTCTCCAGTCCCACAGATAATGACGCAACGCACACCACGAAGAACCAGACGAGAACATTCCCAGGGACAGCCTCGCTGGGGTCACGGTGCCTTGAGATGAGACTAAGCGAGCAGGCAGCGGAGGACGAGCCAGACCGCGTTCCTGTCTGCCCGCGGCCCGCCTGCATCAGACACACTGTGCAGAGGCCCAGGCCTCCACCGCACATCCTCTACGCCGCCGCCTCCCACAGCCCTTCCCTGCTGAAGCTCTCCTGCTCTCGGTGGTAGCCACATCCTGCCTAGGTTGGCACGGCCCGCCCCGGGGAGCAGTGAGCGCCCTGCGGACGGGATGTGGCAGTGGGTCGTCTTCTCTACTTGTGGGGCGGAGGCGGGCATGTGCTCCACAGCACCTGTGACGCTGAACTCGGTGCCACTCTGCCTCCTGAGAGGTGCTGGGAGAAGTCTTTTGTCTTCATGCCGCACAGCTGCTGAAACTGACGACACTAGATTTTAACCCAAGTGGGCCCAGGCTTAGACAGACTGGAAAAAGAGAGCTGACTTCTGGCACGGAGTTTGAAGACATTTGATGTAACTAGATGGATGTTCTGTTGGGAAAGGGGGCCATCAGGAAAGCCTTGCAGGGCTGAATTCAGCTTTTTTAAAAAATAAAACATTTTGTCCCCTAAATACAAAAATGCCATCTACAGTCAGCCTCCTTCTATGAGCTCCACATCTGCCCTTTGAGCCAATAGCAGATCAAAATATTTAGAGGAAAGAAAAACTGTCTGTGCATGTATAGAGTTTTTCTTGTTGTCATCCCCTAAGCAATATAGTATAATAACTATTTACGTGGCATTCACATTGTACTATCATGAGTAGTACAGAGATGATTTGGGGAGTGATGTACTTAGGTTGTATGCAAATACTGCACCATTTTATATAATTGACTTCAAACATCCACAGATTTTGGTACCACGGTGGGGTCTCAGGACTGATCTTCCACAATACCAAGGAATGATTGTACTTATAAAAATGTCAAGGAAAACACAAAAATATTACTGCCTGATTTCCTCCCACTCCCAGCAATTGCTGCTATTAAGAGTGCAAGCATTATTTCACAACAAATTTAGTAGGCATATTAGAAACACAGATGAACAGACTACAGATATACAAATGCGGATTAAGAATTTTTCCCCAGTCCTTTTGTCTTCTTTTAGATATTTCAGTTAGAACCTCATTTTAAGATCCGAAGTAATGCATGTTTATTTTGATGAAGGATTATATAATAGTAAAGGATAAAAGTGCTGCTCCTAATTGCATTCGTCTGAATAAGCACAATTCATATTTTCTATTTTCTCCCAGTGTTTTTCTTTAGTCTTGTGTACTAACTTATTTGTTAACAAAACTAGATTCATACTCCTCTAGAATGGGCTTCTTTTTTTTTTTTTGTCTTCACTAAATCTCAGTCTGTGAATTTGAGGAAAGGAGAGAGCTGGGCATCTACTACATCCTCCAGTGCACTGTCTGAAGTCGATTCAGCTATCAGGATTCATTTCCTGAAAAGAGTCCTTGAAGATGACCAGGGACATGCCCAGCCATCCTTCTTACAAGCATCTCTCATCCTTTGATATGTTATCACCTGCTCCCTCCTTCTGTTCTTTCTGTGTTCCCTTGGAAATGTCTCCCTTTCATCCAGGCCCCTTTCCACACTGTCACCGGTCTTCCCTCAGAGATGGTCATTTTAGTGCCACCTCTGAGTGCTATTTCTACTAGACCGAGAGGTTGCATTTGCTTTGTGTCTCTCAAGGGTTTGTACCCAGGGCTGAAGGAACGACCCAGCAGTTCAAGCGCTCTCCTATTTCAAAGATTCCTTTTGGTTCAGACAGATCTCTAACTGCTTGTGAGTTCCTCCAGTTGTATGGATTCCAAATTTTGCTCACTAGTTCCTCACGGACCTGATGTTTATCAAGCCTCTTAGCCACATCAGCTGAATTGCGCCTGATGGTCCGTAGAACCACAGATACCGCAGCTAGATGGCGCTCACATCCATGCGTTTCCGAGGAATTATGAGATGTTAAAGATGTTTGCCACTGATCTTTAATCTTGAATTTTAAGTCTTGGGAGGAGGGGACCAACACACTTAGGAATACAAAATAACTGAAGAGAAATTGCATTGTCTGCACTTTCCAGACAAACTAATATCTCATGAGTACAGCATGGTGGACGCTGGTTTCAGCTCCTACCAGGTAGGATAATTGAATCCTTCTCCAGAGGAGCCACTAGTAGATTTAGTAAATTTTCCTGGGTCACTGGGGCAGAGGCAGAAATAAACCCGACTGGCACCAAAACTACACATAATTACCACAAGCTGGCTGGAGAGAAAGGCAGAAGGATGCCAACGTAGTAGCAGAGCTGGGAAAGCTTGGAGATTGTGCTACTTGCCTTGTAGAAATTATTTCCAAGGCACAAGCTATCATGGCTATTTTCTAACTTTATAAGAAAAATAGGAGAGAGTTGAACACAGTTGAAACCTGCTCACCTGGGACTAGGGCAAATGTAGGCTGTGTGGGTGTGGAAGCTTCTAGAGAGAAGACAGGGCACTGAGAAAAAGGCCTCAAAATGGAAATACAAAATTGAGTAGGGAAGTGAATGATTTAATTAGATTGAAAGCTGAAATCACAACAAATTACACAATTTTGAAAGATTGGAAAATATCACAAACAACAAAATCTTGAAAAATTACCTACTGTGCCTGTATTATATTTTCCTGTTTTGGAGACTACATGCTTTTTGTATAATTATCTTCTCATATAACAACAGTTTTGTAATACCATTTTCATAGAAGAGAATAAAATTCAAATGTATTTTAAATGCTATTACAAAAAGCAACATAATAGTAAGAAAATGCTATTATATTAGATTGAGCTATGTAATTGTTTGAGCTTATGCTATGTGTAAAAATTTATGGATAAGTATGCATAGACGTCCTGTCACAGCACACTTACATTGCTTTGCTGTGAGTTTTCTGCGTTTGAGTGTCATTTTATCTGGTATTGCCAGACTTCATCAAGAAAGGGTATACTAAGTTATAGTAAGACTGACCCAATACAGTGGTAGACATTAAAATTTGGTTTGGCATGCATAAGAACAATACTGCTTTATTTATAGTATTGCTACATCTGTGTGCTCTAAAAACACAGGAATTCTAATCAGCTCTATTTTTCTTTGATTCCCATCGTAAAAATGCAGCAGTAGGGCATGTTATTACTGCATCCACTGCATTGTTGAGTAATATCTTGAAGATAATTTCTGTCTTGACAAGGCATTAATAAAACCAAGTATTTCACTCATAATTTCATTCATCTGATGATGATTGAGAAAGAACATTGCACAGACTGTTTCTCCTCAGTGCATTCTTTCACTCTGGCTTCTTCTCCATTACCTACACATTTCCTAACAGGCTTTGTAGAACATATTTAATCACACAGGACTCAGGAAGCCATTCTTTCTCCAGAGCAACTAACAATTTCTTAACTCTTCATGAAAAGGACTATGAACTCTATTTGAAATACCACTGAAACCTGAATAAATAAATCTCCAAGTCAACTTCTTAGCTGCCTTTCCCCAAATGCTCATGGCCTCATGATGGCTAATGCATACTGTCAGACTCCTCCTCAAGGAAGAGAGGTGGAGCCTAAATCAGAGTGAGAAGAGCAAGCCCACTGTGGTTAAAATCTGCTTTTTTTGCCAATTTTAGGCCATGTAAACCCACAGAAGGGCAGTTTTGGAATCTTGAAAACTGCTCTTGTCATTAGTAGATCCTCATTCTTTCCTGCGTCATAAATGTGCGCTGGCTGTGGCAAAGTTGATCACTGCGACAAGAGCTGAGATCATGGAGGAAGCAGCGTAAGCTGAGATTGTCCAGAAAAGCTTCATAGAGTAGTCTTGAGACATCAGTCGGTTCCAGTAGACAGAGAAGTTTGAGCAGCCTAAGCCACAAAGTTTCTGAAGCCTGCCAAAAAGGAGATAAGCACGCATATGGATGTGAAATGTATTCTCCTGCCAAAGAAAACGTCTTTCCATCACTGGTTGGAGCTACCTAGAAAGAGCCAATTACAATGCATTTACACATCACCAAAGAATGAAAAGTGATCCTTCTTCCTGGCCCTTACTCCCTGCCACAATCAAATAACCACTCCCAAGCCAGGACCTACCAGAGTTGCAGCATTTGGCACACATGTATACACCACCCACCTCTTTCTAACCCAGAATACAAGAACGCTGTGTTGACACCCTAGGCGCAGGGGAGGAGAGGGGGAGAGGAAAAGGCCTGAAATACAGTTTTCCAGGTAGCAATGTCTGTGGGTACCCCTTCAGCTGTGGAGGGAGGGACGAAGACCTGTGCCCGATCTCAGCCAACTGCCTTTTGTGCCATCTCATCCAGGGGCTGAGAAGGGAAGAGGAGGAAATGTGTCCCACGGGGGCAGCAGCCGCTCCCAACTGGAAGCCTCTGAGTTAATCTTGGCTGTGTTTTTCTGCTGTGTCTTCAACATGCTACACTTAATCTTCAATTTTGCTCCAGAATATGAGAGAAATGCTCCCAGGAGATCTTTGTTTGAGGGGACTCTTGGAGGACGCTTTCAGGAGGTCTAAGGTCAGGCTGAAGGCAGGCAATAGCAGCCACCGCCATTGGCACTGTGTCCACCCAGTGAAGTCGTGTAGCCCGCCAGCATTTGTATACGTTTGTATACCACGTATGAACTTAGAAGCTAGGGTAATGGAGTAGCTTCAAGCTCCAGATCTCCTCTTTTCTGCCTCTTTCATTTTCCATAAGTGCATAGCGAGTAAATTTGCATTGTTCTCAAATCTGTCTCTTTCGCTCACGTTTGTCTTCTACTCAAATTCTGCACAGACTGCAGAACTCGGCCATGTGAGTTCCCAAGTCAGCCCGGTGGGCCGCTAAGTCGTCTCTCTTTTCAGGTGATGCTGTGGACTAAACCCAGGGCCTTGTGTGCACTAGTCGTGTGCTCTGCCACTAAGTTATATTCTCCATACTTTTCATTTTTATTTTGAGACAGGGTCTCAAGATGCTGCCCAGGCTAACCTCTAACTCACTGTCCTGACTCAGCCTCCCTGAATTACAGGTATGCTGTCACTTATGTAACTTAGCCCCCAACTACTATGGGTGAGCTCAGGGTGGCCTGGGTGGCAGGCAGAAGGAAAGCGAGAGGATCACACAACAGTAGCAAGTGCCAGGTGAAATTCATTTCAGGCTATGGTTTAAAGACGGAGTCCAAAGTGCTTTTTCACTGATTTTAATCTTTACGGGAAAAAACACCCATTGGTAAAATAATTCCTGCTGTCCTGTGTGCTGTTGCCATAACCCCACATTGACCTGTTGCCTGTCTTTAGGTCTCCGCCAGCTCCATTGGCCCGGCCTGCCCCTTTATCATGCCAGCTCACACTGCTTTCCCTGCCGGGCTACGTCTCCTTCTCCTAGATCCCCCCTCATCCCTAGCCAACTCCCAGCAGCTCCCTGGCTCCCCTTCTGAAGGAAACAAGAAGACATAATCTGTACTCTTCCTTGAGGAACTTACATGCTACACAGAAAATAATATTTATGCCCCAGAATAAGTGAAGTGCTCCTAGCCAGGATTCAAATCAACTTGTTGAAATGACAAGTTCAAATACAATGTAAGGGTGTCACCAGCCAGCCTTTCTACAAACCGCTCACCACTGTAAAAAAGTGGTTTCAGTTCCCGAACACACACACACACACACACACACACACAACACACACACACACACACACAACACACACACACACACAACACACACACACACACACACACACACACACACAACACACACACACACTCCTGTTGCATAATCTTCCTCTTGTTTTTCAGATTGGCCCAATTAAAATTGTGCCAAGTAAAACTCAACATGGTGACCTCACCCAAGTTACTTAGAAATACAGTGAATCATTTAAGTCATTGCTTCTGTTTTATTCTGTGGGAAGGCATGGGTTAAGGAGAACGGGAAGATTATCAGATAAGCAGTTTCCCAAAGTCTGAAGTCGTGGAGGAGAGGACAAGTGAAATGCAGACATTTCTTTTTAAATTGACACTTGGGGAACTAAGGCACAAAATGCATCTATATGATCAGATCACATATGAGCTTGGTGTGCTAGGCATTTCCAGAGCTAGGAAGTTGGATTTAGCTAGGTATTGTGGTTTAGACCTGGAATGCCCCCCAAAAGTCTCAGGTATTTGGGTGTGACAGATTATCTACGGAACCATACGCTATGTGGTGATTGGGACCTCATCTGGAGGGGTGAATTAACGGCGTGTGGTGGAAGGGTGGAAGGCATTTGGATTGGATTACAGGCATGTGGTGGGGGAACCCTGGGGCTGGATCACTGGGACAGGATGTGGAAGGATACATATTGTTTCCTTTCTTAGTCTGGGATTTGATTGGACTAGACTTGGTTTGGCTTCCTGTTTGCAATGTCTTGAGGAGCTGCACCCAGCTCCGCCCCTACCTTATGTTTCCACTGTTGCCAGCCACTCATGGATGGACAGTGACCTTCTGAAAAATGTGACCTAACATAGACTTTTCCTCCCCTAATTTGTGAATATCGGGTATTGAGTCACAATGACAAAAAAGTAACTAAGCCAGAAGGTAAGGCCGAACCAGGAGTGGTGGTACATGCCTACAATCTCAGAACTCTGGGAGGCTGAGGCAAGAGGATTGTAAATTCATGTCCAACCCAGGCAATTTATGAACTTGGGAAGACCCTATTGGAAAAATATAAAAATAAAAATAAAAGTCCAGGGATTTAACTTGGTCTAAAGACCCTGAACTCAAGCCCCAAGACCCCAAAACAAAACAAAACAACAGGCTTCTTTTGTCTTTGTACAGATTGGAAAGCAAAATAGGCCCTGAACTCAGTTTTTTCTGTTGAAATATTCAGAATATTTGAAGCTCTAAAATTAAGATGTTTCCCAGTGCTAATGTGAATTCTCGTCCTTTATGCTTGTGTATGGGTACGGTATGGAGAATTGAACCCGGGGCTTTCACACCAAGCTACATCCCCAGCACTTTTTTTTTTTTTTTTTTTTGAGACACGGTCTCACTAAGTTCCTAAATTGTTCACAATGGGCTGAAACTTCAGATCCTCCAACCTCATCCTCCCAGAATTTTGGAATTATGGGCCTGCACAGCCAGGCCCACTTAGAATTTTTGGCAAAATATTTGATCGTCAGCTGTTGTATGAGACAGTCTGTATCCTGAACTCACCCACCTGGGTCATCTCATTAGATTGGATCCTGCCTGGACTTTAGGGCACCGACTGTAAAACGAAGATAATGGAGGTGTCTCTGGACCTACATAAGTTTCACTAAAGCTGGGTCTATGAACAGAAGAGAGAGCAGGGGAGAAGAAAGGAAGCTAACAAGACTTGGTGCTTGCCCAGCTAGAACATCCTGGGTGTTAGGACAACGGGTGCTAGGTTTGGACCCAGAATGTCCACCCAAATCCTCATGTATTGGGAGGGTGATGGGAATGTGGGTAGTACTTGGTCAGAGGGGTGGATCACTGAGGGTGAGTCCTGGAGCCCCCTCCGACTCCTCTCTGCTTCCAGCCATGATGAAATGAACACCTGTCCTCCACCAGAAGGGTCCACCAAACCCTTTCACCATTGCCAGCTGACGGTGCATGAATAGACTGAGACCACTAGATTGGACTTGACTTGGCTTCCTATGAGCTGTGGGCTAAAGTAAATCATTTCTTTCTTATGCTGGGGTGTCAGGTATTGGGTCCCAGCAACAAGAAAGTGACGCAGACAATGGGATATACCGGAATTACCTACTTACTTCAACTGATTTGGCGTAAGCCAGGGAGACGGTAGTTCTTCCAGAATCCTCTGAGTGCCTCCAAGTCTGAGAGGCTCCCAGTGAGCACAAAGAAGCTCCTGCAACGTGGAGATGTCGTGCATTTTTGTGTTGTGGAGTCTCATGAAGGCATGGATCGAACACTTAATAAATGTTTACCAAATGATTACAATTGCTACTGAATCCCAGTTGGAATTTCACATTTTTAAATCTTTTTTAACAAAAAAAGTAATTTAAATAGCTTTCAAATATTGGCAGGCAGGCAGGCAGGCAGAAAGAAAGAAAGAAAGAAAGAAAGAAAGAAAGAAAGAAAGAAAGAAAGAAAGAAAGAAAGAGAAAGGAAGGAAGGAAGAGAGGATAATATTGATTAAAAAAGGCAAAAGGTGATGAAATTCACAATTATTGCTGCAAATTCCATTGCTGTCAGGAATTAACAAAACTAAGATTCCTTCATGCTGACTAAAACAAAAATGACGGCATTCTGTTTCACAAAAGTCATGGGCAGCAGGGGGAACAGGTTCGGACGTTACGATACGCAACATTTAAAAATAAAATCCCCCTCGACATCATGAATATCTTGCAGTTCTTTCTTGTGTGCTTCACTTCTTTCTCCTCTGCTCCTCCTGCTTTTCGTGGACTTGTGCTCTGCCTGCTCATCTTCCTCTCTGTCCTTCTGCAGTTGTCACTCTTCCTAATCCTCTCAGAACCCACTGTTGAAGGACTCTAAATAGTTTGGTATGGAAGGGACGAAGCCAGGTTGGTTGGGAGAGCAAACAGCAGCCAGGGAGGCTTCCTGAGGGACCCAGGCCTGAGCGTGAGCAGGCTGTAGCTCTGCAGGGAGCAGTAGGTGAGAAATTTGAAAAAACTTAACCAGGCTTCTTATAAGTTGGATTTGAAATGGTCCCTGAAGGCCCATGTGTTGGAAGCGTGGCTCAGTGGGAGATGGTGGAGCCTCTAGGAGGCAGGGCCTTGGGTAAGAAGTTAGGTCACTGGGGAGGTGCACGTGAAGTGGAGACTCGCCCCTGGCCCCTTACTTACCTCTTTGCTTTTCCCATGAAGTGGGCAGCTCTTCCTCCGAACACTCCCACCATGACGTATGGGTGGTGCTGCCATAGAACCAGAGCAACAGAGCCAAGCAACCGTGGGCTGAAACCTCTAAAACTATAAGCCAAACCTTTCCTCCCTATAGGCTGATCACCTCCAGTATTTTGTCACAGTGACAGAAAGCTGGCTTACGCAATGATCTTAAGAAACATGCTATTTCACTAAGGGTTCTTGACCAGCTTTAGTTCAGCTCTGACCAAGTTCTGACTAGGTACAGCCTAGCTCAGCAAAGGCTCATGAATATAGCAGTGATAACTAAAAACACAGGGTTGGAGGACTAGCATGGCAGTTAAAGGGCTTCTCTAGCAAGCACAAGGCTCTGGGTTCGAAACCAAAGTAACGCAGAAGCCAGGCATGGTGGCTTTTGCCTGTAATCCCAGCACCTGGGAAGCTGAGGCAGGAGGATTTCTATGAGCTCAAGGTCAGCCTGGGATACATAGTCAGTTCAGGACCAGCCTGGCCTACAGAGTGAAACCCTATTTATAAATCAATCAATCAATTAATTAAAGAGACTCTGTAGGCCAGGCTGGTTCCTAAGTCTACCTATAGCATTTATCACCTGTAATGCCTGGAAAAATGGAGACAATAATAGAGTTGATGTGAGAATTAAGCCAGCGTCTAGTGGCCTGTTATTACTTGGCTCTTCTTTGAAGACCTTAGAATTTAATTTGAAGTACTGGGCAGAATAATATGAACAATGCATGATGATGTCTCTTTTCTATAAATCCAATTATTTTTGTTTTTCAAACAGGAACATAGATTACATGCACACACTCATCCCTCTGTATCCATGGAGGATTGGTGCCAGGTCTCCCTTGGATACCAAAATCCTCAGATGCTCAAATGACTTCTGCAAAACACAATAATATTTGCATATTAACCTACGCACACCCAGATACATTAAATAATCTCTGGATTCCTTTAATGTTTAGCACAACATATATGCTATATAAATAGCAGTTGTACTGTGTCAATTAAGGAATAATGCAATCTGTGATTGGTTGAATCTACAATAGAAGCGGAATTCATGAATACATATAATTGAATAACTATTTGAAGAATTCTTCCAAGTGCTTCACCTAATTGTTTTAATTAATCTTCACAAACCTCTATGAGATGAATAACATACCCCAATTTTGCAGACGAGGAAGCTGACTAAGGCTGTGAGGGGTTAATTAACTTACCCAAAGTCCTACAGCCGGCAACTGGCAGATCAAATACTTGAGTTCAAGTCTCACTTCAACTCTTAAGCCTTTTTGCTACAACATGAAGCAATCAGAGAGCTTCAAAGACACAGTTATCACTGTGTTAGCCTGTGGTTAAAACTCTGTTGACCGACAGGACAAACCATTCCTCTGCCAGCCAGCCCTTACCCCACCCAGATGACTCACCAAGAAACTGAAATGCAACGTCATTACAGAGGGTCACAGAAATAAGGATCTTTTCAGGATCTTCTCAAACCTCCCTGAAGAACTGACGAAGCTCTGATGTATTAGGTAAAACTTTAGCTACCTTCAGATACCTGAATGCAGGAATTCCAGGAATCTGTGAGATTCCAATGTGTTTATTATGCACTTACTGGGCTCCTATGACACTCTTGGGACCTCTGTTTTCTAACTAGACAAGAGGGGGTTTGGGAATAACTCAGTCATTTGTCAGCTCATACCACCTAAAGGCAGATGCCCTGCAGATCCACTGCCCTTCCCCCCAACACACACACACTGGATATTTAGCAATGGCAAGAGTTTGGGGGATTTTTGTTTGCTTTGTCTCCGTTTCTGGAGGAGTGAGGTGAGTTAATTGGGTTGTTTTGGTTTTGGTTTCTGAGTAGTCACTAAGTAGTCCAGGTTGGCCTTGAAGTCATAAGCCCAACCTGGCTTTGAACTCACAATCTTCCTGACTCAGTATCCACTGACGACACCCCACTGGGAGGTTTTGAGGTGTTGGTCAACAGTGGCTCAGAGGGTTTTGCATTCCCCAGAAGCATTCCAGAAAGGTCTGGGGAAGAGTTACAGCTCCAGGACCTAAACACGCTTGTAGACAGATTTGGATAACATCCAAGGTCTAACAAGTGATCTATTTTTTTTTTTTTATGCCATCAACCAAGGGGTGCTTAAGAATGTGTTAATAATTCCCTGGAGAAATTGGCCAGGATTACCTAGTCATGACTAATGGAGCTGTCATCTGCCATTTTTTCCTGCTGTTTAGCAACGCCTTCCAAAGAGTGCTTTATGAAGATGGATAGCATTGTAATGTGGCACCCAAGAAACTGGCACTGTGTCAATGAAAATTTTGCATGCCACTCCATTTTTCATTACACTTCACAATAACTTGTTATTAAACAAAAATGAATTTGCCATTAGGGTCTAGATACTATTTAATAAGTGTTCAGCAATGTTTCACAATTAAAACTTTTCCCTCTGTAACAAATGCAGGAGCCATGTGAATAAATGTCATTCTGGACTAGTTAGGTGAGGTTGAATTTTCTGGCACAATCTTAAATGTTTGGTGGAAAGTTGTCATTAAAACTTGGTGAGGCTTGAAGACTTATTTGCAAAGCTCTGGTTTTGAATTGACTCTTTTAAAAACACAAAGAGGGCGTCTCCACTTGTAATCCAAAAAAAAAAAAAAAAATGGCGTGGAAGGGAGACAGGAGAGATATGTTGCTGAAAGCAAGAACAGAGGCTGTTCTCACAGGGACAAGGACACTCTGGACAGTAGACTCTTTGGACCTGTTTCCAAAGAGTATTGGCCAGCATAATCGTTTTTCTTAGTTACTTTTCAGTAACGAGTAACCCCCCCAAACTTCAGTGGCTTAAAATGATAAAGACTTATTTTTGGATGTACATCCATTCCCTGTCACAGGTGATCTTGGAAGCCAATCCATCACCTACTATCTAGAATAAGGATAGAAGACAATCAAAGAGCTCTAGAGGGTCTCAAGTGAACAATTAAAATCTTGACTTTGAGCTGATCACATGGCCACGACCACAAGGAGAGGGAGTGCAGGCTGTCTTAGTCAGCTTTCTGCCACTATAATACACATATATGACAAATCAATTTATAAAGAGAAATGGTTTGTTTTGACTATTTATAGAGTGGAGGTTCTATTTTATCATCAATTGGCTCTGTTGCCTTGGGCTGTGGCAGCACAACCTGGCAGGAGTGTGTGATGGGAGCAAAACTGCCCTAAAATCAGATACTTACTCTCTTGTGATTATATTTTTGCTATTTTTTAAAAGTTCTCTAGTTGAAAAAGTTTATTAAAAGTGTGATGATGTGAACATCAGTAAGAGCCTGTTTCTTCATTGGTTTGAAATACTTCCTTCTTATGGTTCTATTCTAACTTTTCATTATTATTTTGTAGTGTCAATTTACTTTTGTGTGATTGTTGCCTGATATTAAATTTTTTTTGAGCTAGGGTCTTGTTCTATAGTCTTGGCTGGTTCTGAACTCAAGCCCAGGCTGGCCTTGAACTCATGGCAATCCTACTACCTCAGCCTTCCGAGTGCAGGGGTTACAGGTGTGCACCACTGCACCTTGCTTTAGGAAAATAAATAAAATATAACGGATTGATTCGAAGTCCCGTTGTGGCCCGGGCCTGCCCCCTTTCCTTTCATCCAACAGTGGCTACAATATGAATTTAACATGGAACCTTTCCATATGTGTTTTAAAGCTTTGACTTAATATATAACTGCCCATAACTAAAATATGGTATTGTTTTGTGAGTTTTCACTTCTTTATTTTTGCAGATAAATTTTAGAATCATCTTGTTAAAATCTCTGTAGACCACTTTTTGGATTTTTATTGAGGATACATGAAAGAGATATATTACCATGAAGAGAATTGACATCTTTATACCATTAGTCTTTAGCTCTAGGGACAAAATATATTTTTCATTTATAATATTTAAACCTCCATTATATTATATCCCTTTGTAAAACATTGTTGCTTCTATCTTGTAGGTCTAGCACATTGCTTCCTAAGTTATTTCTGAGTAATTTATTGCTTCTGTTGATATGGAGAATAAGACTTTATTTTTTCATTATTGTTTCTAACTCATTATCTCTGAGATAAAAGAAAACAGCTAACTTTTTTAGTTTATATTTTCTAACTGGCCATATCACTGGATTCTTATTATATCTATGACTGCAATTTTTCAATTGATTCTTTTGTGTTTTCTTGGTAGACAATTACACATTATGTACACCAAAGGTTTGCAAAATAATGATGATTTAGGCTGCTTCACAGACACACTCCATTTTGTATTCTTAGCTTAATGAATTAGCTGGGACTTCCAGAAAAATATTAAATTATAATAATAGGGGAAAGCATGTTCCTCTCATTCCTGATATTAAGAAAAGAGCCCAATAATGCTCATTTCCAGAGAGTGCTGACAGTTGTTTGATATCAGCTGTATTATAGTTATTTCTTTTAGAACAATGAGGGTTTTCTTCCAATCTGTATATATTTGCCAAGACAGAATGGTTCTAAAATATTAGGACTCACTACATGTTTTGGTAACAGTTTGAAAAATAGAAGATCCAGCCATCTCCAGTGCTCTCTTTGGTTATTTGTGTTGGAAAGAACATTAGAACTGGTACTAGTTCTGGCTTTGAAATTAACAATTTTATTTTGGTCATGATTTTTCTAGTCTTCTAGAAGGCTTATTTTTCTTCTGATAAAAGAAGAAGGATAAGATTATTCTCCAAAGTCTATTTCAATTTATTAAGATTTTAGACCTTCTTTCCTCCTCCCAATTATTCTTTTATTAGTATACTTTTATGATATATAATTATTGAACTTGAGGAATTGGTGCACATGCAAACTGCATCTGAACCGTTTTTACTTTCTTTCCACTTCCTGCCCCCCCATCTCCTCCTTTCTCCAGACCCCCCTCCACCTCCACAAAGTTGGCTGGCCTGTTTCCTACCATATTTTATTATTTATGTTTTGGGTTTCTCATATTAGAGAAACCTTGTGATCTTTAACCTTCTATGTCTGTTTTATTTCGCTTAGCCTAATGATCTGAAGGTATATCCATTTTACTACAAATGACTCAAGTATATCTTTCGTTATGATGAAGCAGAATATATATATGTATATATATAATGTTTTCTTGATTCATTCATCTGTTAAGCTGCTTCCAAGACTTAGCTATTATGAGTTGTGCTGCTATAAACTTGGGTATGTTTATATCACTGTAATATAATATTTTTAAATCTTTGGAAATGCATAAACAGAGATATGACTGGGTCAAAAGGAATTTCTATATGCATTTTTGAGGCATCTCCATACCAATTTTCATAGTTATTGTACTAGTGTAGAGTCCCCCAACAATGTAGAAGGGTTTCTTTTTCCACATAACCTCACCAGAATCTGTTATTTTTGAGGTCTTGATGGCAGCCATTTTTATCCTAGGAAAATGGCATTTCACTGTTGTTTTGATTTGCGTTTCTCTAATGGCGAAAGATGTTGAACATTTTTTCATGTATTTAACCTTTATTTTAATGAAAGCTTAAGTTTTTTAGTGAAACAATTTTACAAAGTCAGACCCATCTAATAATTAAACAGGGCTAAAGAAGATTGACACCTTAGACTGAGTGCACAGAGAAATGGCATTAGAAACAGCTCAAAATTGATGGTAAAACAGTCACAAAATTCATGACTAAAATCTTAAAAATAATACTACTACCTATTAACTGTGGTGTCCCAGAAAGAGCGCCTATAATACAACCTATTATTTATAATAACTCTGAGTTGAGCACAATCCATTTTCTTGTTGTATAGATGAAAAAACTGGAGGCTAGAGGGCTGCCAACTCCGTACGTAGTTCTCTCCAAGCCCAGTCCAGCTTCCTGCTGGTGTGCCTTCCAGCCTGTATTGCATTGCCTAGAAAGCTAAAGTCTAACTACCCCAGACTCCCAAGGATATAGGATTCTGGGTAAGACTGAGGTCACATCACTCAGCAGCATTAGCCAGAGATCTGAATTTGTCTTTACTTTGCTTTTGTTTTTGAGACAGGGTTTTGTCATGTTGCCCTGACTGGCCTTGAACTCCTGAGCTCCAACCTGCAATTCTTCCTGCCTGAACCACCTCCTGAACAGCTGGAACTACAGGTACCCGCCACCCTGCCCGGCCCTGGTGTATGATTTAGAGATGGACCTAGACAGAGATATGACAATATGTGTGGCTGCTTTGCCCAGCGTTGTAGGGATGTGTGGCTCTGCAACCCACAGTTTTGGGAGGAGCTTTTAGATCTTCAGATCACAATCATGGCAAGAGACCCTGAACCTAGCTGCTGAGCTCAGACTGGAGCACACAGGGCAGTTGTATTGAGCCTTTCTGGAAGCCACTGCTAGAGGCCAGTGTGAGGCTGCTCATTCAGCCCATTTAGCAGTGCTGTAAGCATCTAGCTTTCCATTGAATCCCTTTTGGCTTAAGCCAACTACAGCAGTTTCTGTAATTGCACTTGAACTCAGGTCGTGATAACAGTTGCAATCTTCCATCTCTCGTGTGCTACCTCTGGCTAATTAAGAGAAGCACATAGGATAAGGGACCTGACATTATTAGCCTTGGATCAGGTGACAAGTACTCTAGTCCCACTTCTGATCAGCTATGTGACGTTGGGCAAGTTCATTTACTTTTCTGAAGTTTTGTTTTAAAATTTAATATAAGGGAATAAAGCATTTCTCTGGTGGTAAAAGTCTATGATTAACATTGACTCAGAAGAAAATTAAACATCCACTGTGCAGACTGCCTGCCAAGCAGCTCAGAGTAATCCAGCGGCGGACCTGAAACTAGCAAGTCTATTCCCTAGTCTTAACTCTTCTCTGTTTAACCTAACTAAGCTTGGCAGGATGTTCTGTGTTGGGCACAGAAGCAGACCCCTCCCCACGCCCTGAGAAACACTTGGACCACTGGAGCATCACATGGGATGGGGGAGGGTGTGGAGGCGGCGATGCCAGCAGGACCTGGTATCATTAGGAAGGTGCTGAGCAGACAGGCTTGTGGCTGTGGCTCCTACAGATGAAGACAAGCAAGAGGTCAGGAGCTGGAAAATCAGCATAGGACCATGGCAAATTTGGGGGCACAGGTCAGTTCCAAGTCAGAGATACAAGTCAGGAAGGCTAGCCTGAGGTAGAGGGATCTACCACTGCTCAGCTCTGGTCCAAGCCGGGAGACAGGGGCAGGGACAGGCTCGAAGGACTCAGTGAGGACAGACAAAGACTTTGGAGTCCAGCTCACCAGGTAAGATGAGGCTTTCACTCACGACCCCCTGCTTAGATCCAACTCACCAAGCACCAGGGTGGGAGGCCTTTGCCAGAGTGGAAGGAAGCAGAGACGGTTGCTATTTTGAATGAGTTAAGACCTCAGGGTCACCGCACGGAACAAAGTGGTCTCAGAATAGACGTTTCCAGCCCCCAGGGATAAGTAGAAAGTGCTTTCAGAAGTGGCAAAATCAGCTGTGTCTGCCAAGATGGTTCAGACTGGCAAAGGACAAAATACTGAAGCACAGGTGAATTCTGACAAATTACGGGGGTGGGGACTGGATGGGGTATGCTGTGGCCTCAGGACAGCGGTCTTTAAGGCCTCACCCTCCTTTAGGGAGAATGGAGATGCACCTTCACGTACTCCGTGCCCTCGAGGTCTGCTGCCTTTGTGTCTTCAGTTCTCCACCACTTGCGTCCCATACCAACTGCATACTGGCCTTCCTAAGTCTGTTCTCAAATAAGGCCTTTCCAGCAAAGAAGCTGACAAGTGAGCTCACAATTAACACAAATGACTGAAGCCACATGATTTATTTTCTTTTTCAGAGACTGTTCCTTTATGACAAGCAAAATAGTGGTGATGAATTTAGATCATCCGGGAAGCATCGTGGACCGGGAATAGGGCTCCCAGTCCTTGGCCTTGAAAGGGCCCTGCCACTAGGACAGGTGAACGGTGAGCAGAAGGTGAGGGGCAAGCAAAGCTCCACCGCCCGTCAGCCGACGCCTGTGAAGTCCTAATGCCACTGCTTAGTCCACAGAAGGTGGAGCTTCGCTCCCGCTCCCTCCCTCTCCCCTCCCGCTGCTGCTCAGCACATCAAACCTGTCCTCCAGCACCCTACTTCATAACAAGTACCTCCCACACCTCACCTCCATCTCCCGTCCCATCCTTGGGACAACTGAATTGAAAATGTTGGGGACCACCGCCCTAAGGGGTATATGAACAGTCTACATTACTCATTTTTGTAAATACCGCTACTCAGTAAAATATATTGTAATCCCATAGCCAATGATTAGCAAGTATTTTGTGGCCTTTGGTAGACATTGACGGAGTAAGGAAAAAATTTGATTCTTCCAGTAGGACATTCCTGCTGAGACTGAACAAGGTAATGCTTTGTCATCTTGGTTTCGCCTCTCACGCTCTACGCAAGGGTGCTTGCCACAGTTTACGTAGGGTCGGCCTTTGCATTTTTGCTCTTTTGGAGATCTCGCTGTCTGCACTGATCTCTAAGTTGGGTGTTTCAGTGTCATGCAGCGTTACTAAATACAAGAAGGCTAGGGTGTGCTTTGTGGGAAGAATGCAAAATATGTTAGATCACCTCGGCTTAAGCTGTGGTCCTCAACCTTTTTGATATCAAGGACTGGTTTAGTTGAAAACAATTCTCCCAAGGGAAAGGGGGTACTTGCTATACAGTAGTCGTTGGAGGACAGCTTTGAAATGGCGAGTTGCTGCAGCAGGGGAGCGGAGAGAACAGCTTTGTCTCCTGTCTGATCAGCAGCAGCTTTAGAACCTGATGGCGCCCGCTGGCAGGAGGCGGAGCTTTGCTCATCACTCTTCTCTTGCTCACAGCTCACCTGCCTCCTTGGCCGGGTCCTTCCAAGGCCAAGGACCAGTGCTGGTCCACAGCCTTGGGATTAGGAAGCCCTGTGTTACAATGCAACTTGCTTATGGGCTCAGTGTCAACGAATCAAAAATATCTACCTCAAATGAGGTGTGTTTCAAGAGAAACACACCTTAAACAAGGCAATGCAGATGTGTGGACTGGTGAAAATTGTGACTAAAGGCTAGCAGAAACCTAAACACCGTGTTTCTCCAAAAAAACGACAGTGCTACACCTTCTAGTTCAATATTTAAAGTGATCCTATGAAACATAACTACCTGAATAACAAGCATGAACTGCCCTTGACGTGTTTCCAGACACTTGTCCTTCCTAACACTGTTCCTAGGCAATTCTCACATTTATGTCAAATGTGAATCAGTCACTCCTCTTGAACGATTGCTGCAATGGTGTCCAATCAACGATATTTAGAAATACTCTTCATCGTCTTGGCTCAATATTTTTACAAGCATGGCTCAGTTGTTTTTGACAAGCCCTGAATGCGAAGATCCCTTCAGGATTGGGCGTGGTATTCTAGTCATGGAGACGTATTTCGGTAGTCTCTGCCAGCCTTGTTCTTACTGTCCCTTGAAGCATACGTGCCTGGTGTGAATGTGAAGCTCCCGATAGGGGTCCCTAAATGCTGAATAAGCTCGTTAAAATGTCTTCACCCACTTTCTCCACGGCTCCTAAGCAGAAAATGGGTTCCAAGGCAGAGGTGGGTGGGCTAAAGTTTACTGCGAGGTCCTCCGACTCTAGAACACTGTCCAGAGTTTGACTTGGTTGCCAACAAAGAGAAAGCTGTCTTTGGCCCTTAGCACGGACTGTTTCTGTCCCCTGCAGAAATTATCCTGTCTGGAACTGGAACCTGACATCACCCTGGCAAGATTAAATTCAGGAGACAGGAGGAGACGGCAACCCCTGCGGCTGCCTGGCAAGGTTCTTCTTGATCCTGAGTGGACACGGCCAGGACAAAGATCTCACGTTTATCCTAACTGGTGTCTCCAGATAGGCCACTTCTCAAGCTGTTTATATTATAAGGATTTGAGGAACTCAGGTCTTGGATGCAAGTGTTGTGGTTTTCCTTTTGGTTTTTTCTTTTGCTGGGGGGAGGGGAGCACTAAGGATTAAGCCCAGGGCATTCCCACTCAGGTGTTCCCCAATTCTGTTTCTTATTTTGATTTTAAGACAGAGTTCTGCTAAGTGCTAAATTGCCGGAGCTGGGCTTGAATTGGTGATGCTCCTGCCTCGGCCTCCCAGAGGTCTGGGAGTACAGGCTTGCACCATTGGATCTGGCTTCTATTTTTTCCTTTCAGAGAAGTTGTGGTGAATTTGTTTTCTTTGTATTTAAATTCATGAAATAAAGAGTTTTAAATGCCGCATATTCTAGACACCCAGACACAGAACTCATTCTATCTTTTTCCTTTTTCTTTGGTACTGGAGACCAAGCCCAGGCCCTTCACACTGAGCTACACCCAGATACGCATTTCTTAGGGGAAAGAGCTGAAAGGCTGCTCAGTGAGGCCTCCCGGGGGAGATGGCCCTCACAGCCCGGCCCCCCGGGGCCTTCCTGTCTGGGGCTCGGCAGCTGCTCTGCTGCAGAGTGTTTATGTGGCCAGGCCCCGAGGAGCTGGCCACGGGGGCCTGGGGTCACACGCCTTCCGGTTTTCGCCGCCAGACACGCTTTCTCCCACAGGGTCAAGAGCTAGGGTCTCACACACGCATCCTTAGGACGCGCTGCTGGAAACGTTTTCTCGCTAAGAGTTCTTTTCTTTTCCCTCCGGACTCTGAGAGTTTGAACCTCAGACCTTTCCAGCCCCTGACAGACGCTGCAAACCACAAATGTGCTCCGTGGGGGAAAGGCGTGCAAGTGGCCGGCGCTCTCGCTGCCTTCAGCCTGCCGCGTGGGCAGCCTGCCCGCAGAGGGAGCGCGCAGCAGGGACCGGGCCAGCGCCGCGACAGGCCCTGCACCCCTCTGGCCACGGCCTTCTCCCAGCCCCCAGCCCCCCCCCAACCCCCGCGGGCCCGTCGCCCTCCGCCTCCTGCTGGGTCCCTGTGCCCCAGCTACAGCCTGAGGAGTCGCGCTTGGCCCGCGGCCGGCCGCGAGGGTGGAGAGGGCCTGGGGGAAACAGCAGCGAAGGCACCCCGGCCACCCACCCCCCCCCACCGTGAGTCGGGGTGCAGGGGATTACTGCGCTACTTCGCCCCAAAGCCAACAGGTGCAGAGACATCCCAAATCTGTCGCACTGCAGGTTTCCTTGTTTCTTTTTAAAACTCACCTGTTGTCGCTGCAAACATCGTTAGTGGGTGATAACGTGTGTGTGTTGGGGTAGGACGGATTCTCTAAGGGAGGTGGGGGTGAGCCAGGTGCTCAGGTGTTCTCTCGTAGCTGTCACCTTCCTGCAGCAACTCCTAGCTGGGCATGGGTGGGGCTGGCAGAGGGCGGGAGGCCCGAGCAGGGGCCTGAGTCTGCCCCACCCTGCCGGCTCTGGGGCTCGGGCTTCCCAGTGCACCTCGGGGGTTCTGGGTGCTGCCGAGGGTCCACTGGTGCAGCTGGATTGTGTGGAGCAGAATGACAGCCTGGTAAGGGGGTTCTCACCAGGGAGGGGGCCTATTCTCTTTTGGGTACTGTTCAGGCTCCTGCCACATGAATCTTCGCTCCTCTTTCTGCTTTCCATTGTACTGCCCGAGGTCACTTGCCAGTTCTAACTAGAGTATAAACATCTTCATTCACAGAAACATTTTATTTTATTTTATTTTATTTTATGGAGGCAGGGACTCACTTTGTAGCTCAGACTGCCTTTGGATTCACAGCAATCCTCCTGTTTCCACCTCCTGAGTGCTGTGATTACAGTTGTGCATCGCCACTCCTGACTTTGTGTGGTGCTGAGGAATCGAACTCAGGGCCTTGTGCTTGCAAGGCAAGTGCTTTAACCACTATACCATTTCTCCGGTGCCAACAGGAAACATTTTAAAATCCAAGCAGCCACCAGGCTTAAGACACAAAAGCAAAAAATAATGGATGTAAGGATTTTTTTAAAGAAATAAATGTAAAAAGGAATAAAAGGAAAGAGTATATTTCAGGTCAGAAAGGATTTGACTTGGTAAGGTTTTTGTCCTAGCATAAAAAAAGGAACGATAAGGGCAAATAGAATGTCCAAGCAAGCCGTGAAAATGCTCACGTAAGTGGCAGGTGGCTTTTGTACATCACCAAAGGTGTCCGTGAAGTATGATAATTCTGTTCGTATAGCTCTTCCTGGTGTTGTAACTTAAAGACTACTCTTTTACTGCTTTTATTCTAGAAGTTCCACCACTCCATCTAGCTCACAACATGGGTCTTAATTGTCTCAAAGTCCAGTCTGGCTGGGAAGCCAGTCAATTTTTCAACCTCAGCCAAAAAATAAACTAATGCCCACGAAACCTTCTAATATCCTTAATTTCCAACCCCTGGCTCCTTGCCCACCCTGGGTTTGATGCCCATCCTCTAGAAGAGCTCAAGCCTCACTTCAGAACCCTGAGATGCTGTTGCCATAATAAATCTTGATCTTCTGCCATGGTCAGTCATCTGCATATCTTAAATCCACCTGGCAGGCTCTGCCACTCTGCCCGCTCTACACGTAACATGCTGACACCCGTCCAAACAAAACTGTTTATAACCGTGGCTGTTCTAAGGGGTTTTTTTTTGTTGTTGTTTTTTGTTTTTTGTTTTTTGTTTTTTTTGTCATCCACAGTCCTGATTTCTCTTCTCCACACAGTCAAATTCATGAAAAACACTTCAACAACTAACAAAGGGAGCTCCAATAACAACCAGCAACCTGGACAGCTTTCCAGCCATGAGGGGCGCTGCGTAAGTTACCCAGGAGGCGGGCTCCGAGCTCTGAGCCTCTGTGCTCTTTGCGCAAGTGGGGAGGGGGACTGGCTAGCCAACAAGCAAAAAACACAGAAATGCAGAGAAGTGCCTACACGATGGGCAGGCTGGACGGTGTCTCTTTTACGCAGAGCGGGCTTACGCACACTGTGTGCCCTTGGCCCTATCTCACTGCCCAGGAGGCTCACTGTTGTGGGCCCAGTTAGGGGGGAACTACTCTCCCAGAGGTTAACTGTTTCAGGCCCAGTCAGAGGGGCTCCTTCCCTGGGGATTTTCCACAACACATTCCCTCCCACTCCTGCACCGAAGCTCTTGATTTCGTCCTAGCAGCCCGTGACCATGTATAGGAAGGGCCACTCCCACATGCAGACTATACTTGGTTTAGGGCAACCCACCCCCTCACCATTTTTACTAAGCCCTTTTGACTGGTGTACCGCAAGCCCCTCCTCCTTTCACACCCACCATCTTCCCGTATCCCCTTCACAGATTACCGTCTAGCCCCAGCCCACACGAGGTCCCTGCTCTAGAAGGTCCCTGACCTCACAAACTAAACCAACATCCCCCAACCATGGTCCCCAAGCCCTGGGACTGGGTCTTCAGCAAAGCCCTCAAACGCCTACCCCTTACCCTTATGTGGGATGAATCCTACCGCGTAATTCTCTCAACCTCCACAGCAGTAAATGTTTCTAGACTTCCATCATGGTATCACTACTCTCAGGTCAAGTTGGCTCCAGCTTCCTGCAGCCTCGTTCCCTCCTACTAAGGCCTGGTACTCCTGTAAGTCTCTTGGACCAACTAAACTCAGACTGTCTCTTATCCCAGAAGCCCCCAAACCTGACCAAAGCCAACCCAGCCCTTAGTGCCTCTCCCTTTCCTCCCTTTTCACTTCGAATTCTTCTCACTCTGCTAAGACAGCCCACTCCATCACTACGCTGCACACCATGTCACTGGGCGTGGGTCTGGGGGCACTGGCTTCAGGGAATCTCCTCTCCACTTCACCCACAGGAATACCCAATGCCTCCCTCCTGCACTCTGCCCTCACCGTGTGATTGACTCACCAGCCCTCTCGTCCTATCTCTTCTTGTAGGAGTTGTTATCTTGGTCCTGGCTCTCCACCAATACCTTTACATTCTTCCCACATTCCTCTGCCCATAACAATGCATTCAAATATCCTCTCCTTATTGCTTCTATTACTCCTTGGGATGCCTCCCACGTACCCACACTCTACCTGTCAGTGCACTACACAAGGGAGAGCCTTCGCCTATCCCAGGAAGCTATCCTCAGAGTGTGCTATACGCCAGCCACCACATGCTCCCATGGACATGGGCGGAAAGGTACTGGACCGCACAACTCAAATGAACCACCCCAGGGAAAGGACCCTCTGTCCTGGTCAATAGAGGTGCTAAGGGGAGCCAGTAACCCCGGGCCCTAGTAATTGTCAGTACAGACAGCAGCAAGTCCTGCTGGTCCTACTGTACACCTTGGGGACACTCAGACAATGGTGGGATCGAGGGTCCAGCTCTGCAAAAACTGACAAATGTGGTAAAAACTCATTTGGCTAATAAACTTAAACTCTCTTGCACTCCCTCAAGACCCCCCGTTACAATTATCTCCCCGGCACCCTCTTCCACTTCCTCCTACACGCCATTCATTCAACAAGGGGAGGCCCTCGTTTCTTGAGTCGATACTCTTCTTACTGTCTCTGACCCACCCTGGCCAGCGACTGCTGGACTTGCCTTCCCCTTTACCCGGCCCTCCACTAGCCTCCCCTTTCCTCACCCTCTCGCTGTCCCTTGTCAGCACCTCCAACACCTCCCACTGCCTCCAAATTGCTTCCCTCTCCCGACTGGGACCCTGTATGAACCTCTCCATCCCAGACTCTCGGTTTTCCAGACATGTCCCCAGCATCCCGCCTGCCTCCTGCTCCTCTACCGCCTCAACCTCACCTCCCCCAGACCCCAGGGCATTTCCTGCCCATGTCCTTCTGTGCAGAAACGAAGTTCTGTCATGCTTACCCCCCGCAGTGCCACTGGAGTCTGTTCACCAGGATTCCTCTTGCCCAAATTGACATTGTTCCTAGATTAGAGCCTCTATCTGTCCCTGTCAAATGGCCTGCCTGACCCAAAAAGCTGGTTTCTAACCCAGAACAGTCTCCAGGGCTGCTGCCTCAGTCTTTTACAGTAGAGACTGAGAGGAACAGAAGGAAAGAGAAAAGACAGGACAAAAGAGCAAAAGGCTTGGTCATGGCCCAACAAGAACGAAACAGGCTTAAGTCCGCTCCTGGAGCAAAAGCCCAAAAGGGGAGCAAGCTCGCCAGCGCGATGTGAGATGCTTTAGGTAAAAAAAGAAAAAGAAAAACAGAGGGGCATTTCATAAAGGATTGCCCTGAGCAAGCAAGCCTCCGCAGTACCCCTGCCCTAAATGCCAAGGTCTCCATTGGAGGTACAATTGTACTCATAGGCAGAGACCTAGGAGTACAATTAACAGGGCCCTAAGCTACTGGCTCCCCTGAGCATCTCCACTGACCTCCATGAACCCTGGGTAAGCTTCACTGTAGGGAGCCAATTGATTAAAGTTACCACCAGATCTCAGCACTTTACCCTAATTTCTTGTCCAGGGCCACAGTCAACCCAGTCAATAACCATAAGGGCAGTCTCAAGGACTCCTGTGCCTAGATATTTCAAATGGAATGAGTTGTTCTTTTCACATAAAATTGTTACAGAGTCTAAATGCCCACCCAATTTGTTAGGAAGATACCTAATGGCGTCTCTCAGTACCGTTATTTCAATTGACCTAAGTCAGATTCCCGTCTAACTGATTGCTTTAACTAGGGCATTCGAGTTAAACAAAAACAAAAAAGGTGGTTACTATCATATAGATTCTAAATATGCTTATCTAATATTACAAGCTCATGTAGGTATCTGGAGAATAAGAAATTTTCAAACAGCTAGAGAAACTTCTGTTAAATATTATCCCCAGATCGTGAAGCTTTTAATAGCAGTGACTCCCCCGCCCCTGAAAAGGAGCAGTTATACACTCACAGAGGAGGCTCAATTTTGGTTAAAAACTTGGCCCATAAATTCCCCTAATTTAGATGCAATTTGGAAGGAACCTTACTTAGTAGTTTTGTCAACTGTTATCATAGTAATGATCTTAAGTCAAGATGCCTAGAGTCACCACTCCAGGGTCAAGACCTGATACCCTTCTTCTCTGAGTCTCCCAACGCAGAAGACCTCCCTACTTCAGATCCAGATCCACCTAGAAACCTCTTCAAAAAAACAAGTAAATCTGTCTTTTGTATATGTGGAGAGGATTCTGTCGCTCATCTTTCAACTAAAAATCTTACAAGTGTTTCTGTTTCTCCTGAAAAATACCACAATATAACCAGGATTTACTTTCCAGACTACTAAAAAGGTATATCAGGAAGAACTCCCTCTTCCAATGTCCTTCATAATACACATCGCTGTCTTTGCATCTCATGTAATGTAAAGCCCCACTGCGATATGGTGACCAATATGTTACTGCCCAGGGGAAAGGTGCTGCCCCGAGGATGGGAATTTTTCCTATAACTCTTCTACCTACCAAGATTTATCTGCTCATTTTTCTGAAGTCTGTTCTATTGGTCACATTTTTCCACTGCTTTTTAACTCCTTCTCCTGAAGGCTCTTTAATCCCTTTTCAAACTCATCTCCCCCTCTCCTTGGGCCCCTCATAACCTACTTTATCCTTCTTGTAGGGCGCTGCCTGGCCTCCAAGATTTTCTCCAACATCAGATCAGGGCCATAACCAACCACATGGTAAACCAGCTCTTTCTGGGCCCCTCCTACTCTTACCAGGGGTTGGTGAACACTTCTAGAGACATCTATTGGGAGACTGATGGACTTTCCTCAAAACCCCTGTCACCTCAAACCCCACATAATAATGTCCCTATCGAAGCAGGAAGTAGCTGGAGGAGATTGTCACCCCCTATCACTATCATATTAAAGAGGTGGCAATGTTAGGTCTGCCATCAGAAATAAACAAGAGAAGAAAAACTGCTAACAGGCCTAGCTCCAGACCTCCCCATAACATTCAGGACGGCCAAAATAACTATTTTCCCCCTTTGCTACATGATTTTGCACTACTACATGATTCAGATCCATGTAACACCTACAGTCTCCGAGACACACCTTGCCCTGCCACAATGCAGAAACTTTTCAAGGCCACTCTCACATTGCAACTCTTCCGGGCCAGCGCCCTTAGAGAGCAGAAAAGAGTTCCTTGCCCAAGACCCTGTGCTGTGCTGTCCAGTAATAAATTTACTTAGTCTCGTGTGTCATTATGCTCCAAACTTGAGATCTGACTATGCCAAGTTCAAGGCCAGCCTGGGCAACTTAGTGAAATCCTGTCTCAAAAAATTTTTTGAAAAGTAAGTGACTGGGGATATAACTCAATATTCTCTGAGTTTAATTTCCTGTGTGGGGACTGGAGTCGGGATGAGGAAGAAAAATGCAAATATCTTCTGGGATGCCATGCTTCAAAAATTGGGTTTATTGCTGTTAATATAAATGTTGTATGACCTAAACACCAAATGGGAATACTTTACACCGCTTTTTTCATGTTTTGTTATTGAATAAATTTTATTTTCTAGAATAAACAGAATCACATTTTTTATGAAAGAAAAATTTTTAAACAAACCAAAATAAAAAAGAAGGCTACCTTTCCCATACATCATCCCCATGCCATCTACTTTACAGGGAGTATAGCCATGATTAACAGTGTGTGCTTGTCCTCCAAGGGATTCGTGTGTGTGTGTGTGTGTGTGTGTGTGTGTGTGTGTGCGCGCGCGCGCGTGCACACATGGGGAGGGGTGCGTGCATGCACGCTTGCGTGTGTGTATAGTTTTGGTGGGTGGTGTTGTATACTTTGCTTTGTAGTCCAGGCTATCCCGAACTCACTGTGTAGTTCAGGCTGGCCTCAAATTTACAGAAATCCTCCTGCCTCTGCCTGTTAAGTGCTGGAGTCATAGGCATGTACCACCATGCTTGGCTAATTTTTACGTGGTTCTGGGGAATTGAACCCAGAGCATATGCTAAACAAGTACTCTAACCACTGAGCTATGTCCCCAGCCTTATTTTCAGCAAAAGTGGTATTCTACATTCTTACAATTTTTTCCCAGCCCTGGAGATTGAACCCAAGGCTCTCTACCATTGCACTACATTCATAGCCTTTTTTATTTATTTATTTATTTATTATATTTTGAGACAGGGTCTCACTAAGGTACTGAGGTAAAACTTGAACTGGCAGTCCTCCTACAGTGCTGGGATCTCTCTTTTCTTTCAGACCCCGCATTAAAACCCTCTTTCCTGGAAGAAATTTTTTCAGTCTATGACTATTACATAAAGGGTTTTCAAAAGTTCCATATCATTTACTATATAGTCAACAAATCACTATTACTTGATTTCCCATTTCTGGCCTTTATTAAGCGGTGTGTGGTTACAGAGAGTCGAGGACTTCCTAGGGTGATGTTATCCAGCAGCTTCCTGTGCCATAAGCCTATTTGTCATCTACATGGTACAATGACGGGCCACTACTTGTGGCAGTTGAGATCTTGAAATGTGACCGGTGTTACTAAGGAACTGAATGTTTAATTTACTTATTTTTAATTAATTTATCCACCAATTATAGAAAACCTTGAAGCTGACCTTTGAATCCCCAGTCCCTCCCATCTGCTGGCTATGATAGTTTGGACAAGTACTTAAGCACTTTGAAAACCTCAATTTGCTCATCTGTAAAATGAGGATAATAATAAACATACCTTAGCCAGTGAGTTAGCATTCTTAAAACAATTAAACTGGTACTCAAGCACAAAGTAAGTGCTCAGTAAGTATTAGCTGTACAATTTAATCCCAGGAATAGAAAAGGTAAGAAAAACAAATCTTGAGAAAGACAGAGGCTGCAAGAAGGGGATTTACATAAAAAGATGTCTTCTTCCCTTAGTAAAGATGAGTCTGCCACCACAGCAGCCTCTCCCTATCGCTCTGGTCTTACCTCAGCCAGCCTTTCAAAGACAGGGCAGGCAAAGGAGTGACAAGAAATGCTGGTGTGGGAGCTCTTATTAAATTCCTCTTCTCTACAGAGGGCCCCTCCCTGCAGAGCTGCTCACACCCCCAGGGCCAGCTAGATCCCTTCCTGAGGCTCCTCAGGACAAAGGCCCTCTCAGGATGATCCAGGTGGCTGCAGGACCCCCCAGACCTTCAGCAAACAGCAGGCACAGCGTTCTTGTCCCCAGGGCAGTGCCTGTCCTGCAGCTGTTTTAAGACTAATTCCAATAAAAGAAAAGAAAGAAGAATCTGTGTCATGAAAAAAAAGGTCCTTCTTCCCCAGGGAAACAGAGTCTATAACAGTCACATAAAGCAGGTATTTTTCTCTTGGGCTTGGATTTAATCAGACCACTAGGACTACGCACATACAGACAGAACGCCTGTATCTGGGATGTGTGTCGCTGGCCTTCACTATAGCCTGAGACATACACTGGGCACAAATATCACAGGATCCATTAGTCCTCAACCCCTGTGCAGTGAACAGATCATGAGGGAATGAATGGCAGACAGCTAACGGGTCCTTGAAAACCCATATTCTAACATATAGAAACTTTGAACAATTCTCCCCACCTCCGCCGCTGCCTCGTTACGAACGAACAGCATATAAACAGGAGAGATTTATCCTGCTACACTGATTCAAGAATCAGTGTGCGAAGAATGCCAAGAAATGTGCCCTTGCCTCAGGAAGAGGTGCCAACTCAAGACTGTCATCAGGACAGTTAGGTTCACCTGATGTGAACCTCAACTTATCTTTTATAAAAAATGAAAAAAAATAAAACATAGCTGGCCTCCAGGGTCCCTCAGACATGCTCACGATAAGCCTCCCTGGCTCTCAAAATGAGAGATCCTCCCCACCCAGACACCATCGTCCCAGCCGGGAGACCACCAGGTGGCCCTTTCGCAGGATCTGCAGGATGTCGCTGCTCTTGCTGCAGCTTCTAAAGGGCATGCTGCCCAGTGGCACACCAGAAAGGTCCCAACAGTCCTCTCCTAAGGGAGCCAGACCTATCCCTCCAGGCCCTAGGGACATTCTGATCACCTCTGTGGCTTTCGAAGGGGGATTTCCATTCACAGACCCCATTCAGAGGCTTTTTGGAAGCCTTCTGTCTTGGTGCAATGAAGCAGGCTGCCTCTTTTTCCACCAAACGTCCCAAAGGGAAGTGACATTCACCAAGAATTTGGACAAACTTTTTTAAGAAGAAGAAACAGTGTGAAAATTGCCCAGATCCTTGTTACTTACAGCATTTGAGAAGAAAACTGCAGGAAGTGGTAGATTCGGGACATAAAGGACATCATTTTCCTGCCTTATTATCTCATTTTTCAGCGGGGCCGACAGGACAGCTGCCTGTTATTACAGCGCACACCAGGAAGTGCTTGGCTGCCAAACAGAAAGACCGAGCGAGGGATTAGCAGCTCGGCTCACGCCACACAAACAGAATCCTTGCACCTGGTAGTCATGCAGTCAGATTTATCATCCTCAGAGGGTATGTTACTTAAATCCCATTTATAAAGAAACAAAAACAACCTAAAAAGGCGCCTTAATGTCATTGTAATTATGATAAGTATTAGTAACCATTTTGCAGTTTTAGTCTAGATTAAATTAATTGGCGGTGGCTTCCATTTAATCGAACTAATCTCTTATTTGGTGTCTGTGGTGTTGTAAATTTACTATTCTATGTTGCAATTTGGAAGTGTTCTTAAAAATGAAAGATCGACTCCAGCGTAATCCACCAGAAGGCTGCTATCACTCGCGGTGTCGTGTGACAATAGAGGTCTCTGCAAGGTGGCAGACATCTACAGAAGTGACATTTCAAGAAAAGTAAATAATTGAATTCTCAGCTTTGTTTCCCAGCGCAGGGAAGTGGAAGTGGGTAGGGGGCCAGCTAGCTATCAGACACCAGGAGTCAGAGGAGGAGGCCCTGAACAACTGCCTTCTTCCTGCCAAAAGTGAATTTGCTTCCCTCTGGCAAGGCCCAAGGAAGACTCTAAAAAGAAGAAACTGTGAGGCCTGTGGTGTAGTTCAGCGGAGTTGCCTGACTTGTCCAGCCCCCGTGAGTCCCTAGGTTCAATTCTAGTACCACAAAAAAGGGAGTCTTCTACATCCTGAAAACTCTTCTTCAATTCCAAGAGTCATGTGTTCTATAAGAAAAATCTCTGAATGAAAAAGCAAATGCAGCCCAGCATGATGGCCCAGATTTGTAATCCCAGCACTCTGGGGGCTGAAGGAGGGGGATCGCAAGCTGGATCCCAGACTAGGCAATGTAGGGACTTAATGAGATCTTATCTCAAAATAAAAACCAAGGGGGCAGTGGTGGGCATCAGTGCAATGGCCTTAGGTTCAATCCTCAACACTGTGGTGTAAAAAAAGTGAACTCCTCAAAGGCTTGTTGCTTAAAGCACCGGAGTGGAAATTGACTGGTCAACTCTTCATTCCTTTTTTTTTTTTTTTTTGACATCTGACTGTGTCTCACCCCCATTCATATGTTGAAATCCTAACTGCAGTGTGATGGTATCAGGAGGTGCTGGAAGGTCATTAGGATGAGTCCTCCTGGAGGCGATTAGCGCCCTTACATCTAGCTAGCTAGCTATGTCTCCCTATTCCCATGTCTCCACCACATCAGGGTGCAGTGAGAAAGCACCACCTACAGCAAAGCAGGTCGCAGGCTCTCACCAGACATCAGATCTCCTACCACCTTGACTGTGAATGTCTTCATCTCCGGAACTGAGAGAAACAATTACGCAAGGTTGAACCACCTGCCTGTGGTGAGTTGTTACAGCAGCTGGCTCTGTGGCAGCACCTTCAAGGCTGTTTGTGCTCACACTGAGTGAAAGGGACAGCTTACTCTGGTCTGGCCGCTCCAGCTGCCTACAGGGGGCCCAGCATGGCATCGGTTTTCCAGGGCAAAAGGAGAGCTCCAGGGGCCCAAGAGACAAGGATGTGCACTCCTGATGGAAGAGGCTCGGAAGAGACACACAAAAGGCTACAGAAGGAATATGCAGAAAGCCAGTGTGACAGGAGATCAGGGTGGCTCAGGTGAGGAGAGGCGGGACCAGGCCCTGGGGTCCTTAAATGTCTGTGACAGGGACATTTTCACCCTCCTCACCATGAAGAACTGTGAGCAGAACAGTAAAACAACACAAGTAATGTTTGTGACATTCCTTCTCCTGCTCAAAGGGAGGATGGATCTGAAGGAAGGAGGTTGGAGAGGGTAGGATTTAGGGCACTCTCAGGACGATGCCGGGAGAAAGTGCCCAGCTGCACAGAAGGAAAGCGGAGAAATGAAAAAAGATGCTAGAGACCTCGAAGGCACCGTGTGGAAACCCCATGGGGAATGACACAGGAGAGGAACTAGAGCCCCTGCTCTGGCACGTAGACAAAGAGCAGAACCATTCCTACCATGGAATCAGGAGAAGAATGAACCAAGGGAAGAAGGAAAGGTTGGATAGAGCAAGCCAGGTTTGTGCAGCTACTCAGGAGAGAGTCTGAGCATTGGGCCCCAGTGTCCCACACACAGGAAAGGTGGGAAGGGAAGGGACAGGTGGTTACATCACTGCTCCTTTGTACTAACCTGAACAGAGAGTGTGGCTGGATCCACTGATTCCATAAAATCGCTTGAGGATGGTGTGTGATGAAAATAAATGTCAGGTGAAAAGCAGGGGTGAGAACAGCACCCCAGAAACATGGACGAGGAAAGAGGAGCCCCAGAGAGCCTCAGTCCAGCAGGCAGGGAGAGTAGAGGTTTTGTGAAACAGGACATGAGCCACACAGGCACCTGCCAGACAGGTCACGTGTTCATGGGAATTGACAATGAGGAGTTCTTGGACCATGCTGACCCAAAACTTCCTCAATGAAGGGGAGGTGGGCCGGCCGGGAGAGGGGAGACCCATGGAGGAGTGAGGGCAGGGGAGAGAGGAAAGAAACGAAGAGGCGGTACTTAGCACAATGCATCACATACAGTGCTTAATAAATACCAGGCATTGTTATTATTAATCATGCTGTTAGAATATCAAGATACGCCATCTCTGCAATTGAGTCTAGTTAAGTTCCTTAAAACTCTTTCTCCATTAGTGCAAGTAATTAAGGGTAGATCTTATACACAAAATACATACATATTTAATAAAACATCATATCCATGAAGTTAAGGTTAATCCTCCATTTGAAATTTCAAATAGGAAGGAAGTCAGAACTTGAAATAAATGGAAAACATTACTCCTTTCTGCAAAGATTTCTGAGGTAATTGGTGACTATTACAGCTCATTTTTTTGGTCACAATGATTTTTTGAGCACTGAGAACGTTCCAGTTGCTCTGGAAAGCACTGCGGGTGAATGCAAGAAGGAATGACACACAAGTTTCGCCCGATGATATTCTGGGAGGAGAGTAATGTAAATAAAAATACAATAATTGCAGTCCTGTGTGATCAGTCAGCCCCCTGTATCTGCAGATTTTGCCATATTTATATGGAATTTAAACATGCTTGGATGTTGGTAATCTGGGCGTTCCTGGGACCAATTCTGCACAAATGAAGGGGTTTCCTTCCCGCGGGGGCCCCCAGAACAGCCGAGGAGGGATCAGATGACAGAGTAACATACTCTGGGAGCCCGTTTCAGTGAACACAGTCTCATTTATTTAGGAAGTACAGGGGCTTAAATAGACTAGGATAGTGCGGAAATTATCTTGGGCCAATTGGCAAGGCCTTAACTAGCGGGGTCACCCAGAGGGAGGGAAGGAGTAGAGGAAGGAGGATGGGGCTTATCAACCAGCAGTCCGCCACTGGACAAGGAGCAGTGAAGTGTGGCTGTCCTGGACTACCGCTAGATGGGCTTTAACCCAACCTGAATCCCCCCCCACACACACACACACACAAACACTGAGGGATGACTGTACTGAAAAGAAAGGCTTTCAGAGGGAAAGGCCTCAGGAGGAAGAAGAGAGGAGCAACCAAACCTGCATCAGGTACCTGGATGGAGAAGCCAAGGCCTTAAGAGCTCCCCTGTCCACATATTGGACTAAGAAAAGAAATCTGCTGCTTCTCTGGACTTCTTCCTCTCCTTGGCTTCAATTTTTCACACAGTTGAGGAAAGAGGCAGAGTTGTCAACACAGCCCCCCGGCGGGGCATCGTGGATCAGTGTGAGGGCGACTCCAATACTCAGCCAGTTGGATTTATTAACTCCCACAGGCAAAGAAAATTCCTTAGGAAGGGTTGTCAGTCAATCTTGATTGACTTTTTGATTTTTTGATTTTTGGAATTGTTTGGTACCGGGAATTAAACCGAAGTCCTTCACACTGACTATGTCCCAGACACTTTTGCTTTTTGTAAATTTTGAAACAGAGTCTAACTAGCTAAATTGCCCAAGCTGGGCTTCAATTTATGATCTTCTTGCCTCAGCACCCCCAGACTGCTAGGATTTCTACAGGCTTGTACCACTACACCTGTTTTTTTTCCTTTTTTAAGTCTTCGGAAGACCCAGTTGAGGGGCCAGGGGTTAAAGCACTTGCCCAGTAAGCTCACGGCCTTGGATTTCATTCCCCAGCTTGATATAAACTGGGCATGGTGGTGTACATCTGTAATCCCAGCATTTGGGAACCTGAGGCAGGAGGATTACCATGAGTTTGAGGCCAACCTGGACTACATAATAAGTTTAGGACTAGCCTGAACTACAGAGCAAGACTGTATCTCAAAGAGAGAAAGAGAGAGAGAAAGAGAGAGAAAATGTAATCAAAGTATCAAAGTATTCTGTCTGAAAAAGAGGCATGTTGTAGCAGTGTATAGAAAGCTGAGACTGCCTTCAAGCTTAAAGTCGGGTATCTGGCTACCTTCCACGGGTTCTCATTGTCCAGAAGGCAGCCCCATGCTGCAAGGAAAATTAGCTCTTCAGAACGCTAAGCATTATTTTCCAAATAGAATTTTCCAAACCGTTTGCAATTTGAAATACAGCTTGAGCTCTGGGTTTCTTGAGAGGGAAGAGTAAGCAGACTTGAGTGATTCTAATGGATACCTAAGTCAGAGAGTATCACGGGAGAAGATCAGCCTGGGTGTTTTCGGTGGCTATACTAGTTCTGAGGGTGAAACAAGCGGCAGCCATGACTGGGAGGAGCCGCCCTGGTGGCCACTGTACACTCTGCTGTCCAGTTCTGTTTAGACTGCATTCGGGAGCATTTCATGAGTGAACCTCAAGGTTATGGCTTTGTGCGAGAAAAAAATCTCACAATTTAAAAAAGTTCATGGCTTAAGATGTCTGTAAACTTACTAGGTACTGGTAACAACATGAATGAAACGTATCACAAGTTTTTGGTGACCCTAATGGAAGGAAATGTTAGACCATAATTTGTGACTGTTTGCAGATATTTTGAGGTTTTAAATTGATATAAATGTGTCAACGAATTGTAGCGAGGCCCAGTGACACAGGCCTGTAGTCTCCTCACTCTGGGCGACCAAGGCGGGAAGATCAGAAGTTCAAGTCCATCTGGCGCAATTTAGAAAGTTAGCAAGACCCTGTCTCAAAATCAGAAATAAAAATGGGCTGGGGATATTGCTTAGTGTGAAGGCCCTGGGCTCAATCCCCAGTGCCACAACAACAACAACACACACACACACAAAGAAAGAAAGAGAGAGAAAGGGAACAATTTTTAAACTAAGTTTTCTTAAAACTTAAAGTTAAATATAGAAACCTTATTATTCTATTTATAAATGAAGTAAAGTTTAGCTATCAGTTTCAAGAGAACACAGTTTTGTTGACTAAAGCTACGAGAACTAGCTTCTCCTAAACTGTCTCATTAACATGGTTACTTAATTAAATTCTATTACAATTTCAAACTGTATTTTATGTTTAACATACTGGATCTTTTTGAGCGTTTCAAATGTTTCTAAACAAGCCAAATGTTCTCCAATGCTTACAGGACTCTAGGAAAAAGGAACTGTAGTAAGTTTCAAGTACACTGAAGCATTCCCAAGGGGTTTTGAAGATTTCTTTTTACCTTTCGAGTAAAAATGACAAAGGAAAACTCAGTAAAATGACATCACAATTCTCTAGGAGGTCAATCCTCCTTTGCAAATATTTGAAATATCACACAAACATGCGTTCTCCTCAAGATTATAAAAATTTCTTCTTGAGTTTACACACAAATGCTAAATCTATGGATTTGACTTACTTCACTACTCCCTCAACTCTTACTTTGAACCTGAATGGGACTAAAAAACCCACCGAGAACGATTAAGAAAACCATCCCAAACCAGGAGAGATCACAGTTCAAGTGGAGCTAGTATTCCTATTGGCTAGAGGTTTGGGCTGAGGTGAAATTTGTTGCTCAGTCTTTATAGGAATTTTTCTTTAATTCGATTAGTAGGAAGTATGGCATCGGATTCTCCTTAGCAAACACAAATTCAACTTCATGCCCTTTAGAGGGCGTTGGATGCTCCCAATTTTGAGATACAACCTTACCTGATGTATCTCCAACCTAGATCCTGCCCACATTTGCTTACTTCTTTACTGACTGATTTAATCATTCTTGATTCTATTCTAAATATTTTTTAATCCTTTTCAAGTGACTCATGAAAATACTAAATAACATCCCACAAACTTCCTGCTTTGCCCGGTTTTACTTACTGCTTAGTGGACCAAAAGAGTTGGTGACTTTAAAAGACCCGCTTAGTCTCACAAGATGAGTCACAACTTTTTCCTTTTTTCCATTAGCTCCGACCCACATGTGAGTGGTTTTCTCTTCTTAAAGGACTCCATCACAACTGAGGCATGGCTCAGCAAGTGAGGTGGAAAGGGGATCTATTTTGTGTGGTCTCTTGAGTGATAAGATGCATATAAATAGCCCAAAATTTTGTTCAAGTTTAGATGCGGATGTGGGCCTGGACCAAGGCTCAAGATTCTTCATTTTTAACAACCTCTGGGATGACCTTGGTCTTTTGGGCCTCAGATCACACACTGAATGAAAAGGCTTTGCAGAGTTGATGGGGTAGGAGCTATCGGGTCAATCTGGTGCTCATTTCTGTACATGAAGCACACAAGGATCTAGTTTTCCTTCACTGAAATCCTTTTCTCTTTTGTCAGCTCATTCCTGTGTGTTCTCTGTTGTTCTGTCCATCTGTCTTTCTCCTACAAACACACCAGCTACTTCCTCCCTCTGACCTTTGCAAATCCACTGGTGAGAATCTAATGCCTAAACATTTCTAAAGCACTCTCTATAAAGAATTGGGGAGCAAGCTATAGAGAGAGGACTCTCTGGGACAGATACACAAATTTCTGTTGCATATTGATGAAAACAGTTATCATTCACTGTGTGCTAATGATATCCTAGTCTCAGCAGATATTTATTTCAAGTAATAAAATTCCATATACAAAGGTATTATTTTTTACATTTTCAAAGAAGAAACTGGGGCTCGAATAGGTTAAGTCACTTGCAGGTCAAAGGAGTGGCACAGGGCAGTGTGGGAGACGTCCAGACAGGCCGTAAGCTCATCCCACAGCTGACCTTGTCCCTGACCCCGACTGAAACATACAGAAGCCATCACCAAGCTTTGACTACAGGAGGGCTGGTCTCGTAAATACTGTGTCACCTTGGGATGTAGGTCAGGCTCATCCCCTTGAGGATGAGAGGTCACATGGAGAGAGAGGCCCAGTTATATCAGTTCTCCCTGCTCAGCCATACATAAGAGGCCAACGAGGCCACATAAAACCAACTAATCCCCAGCCAACCAGCCAGCTGACTGCAGACACCTAAGAGCCCAGTGGCTACCACATGGGCAGAGATAAGTCATCTCAGCTGAGCCTGGGCCTAAATTTTTACACACAAAATCATGAGCAAATAGATAGCTATTGCTTTGAGCGATTACATTATGGCTCTCATGATGGAATACTAGATAATCAAACCAAGATCTGAACAGCAAGTCTGTCTGACTCCAAAGATTTCCTGTGCCCAAACCTGTGATTCACCAAATCCTAACTCACGCTTCGTCATTGGCTTTGGTCCTGCCAGTTTCTCTGAGTTCTACTGGTATCTCTGAGCCTGGCTCAGCCTGTTAGTCACTTCTGACTTCCCTCTTCCTCTTTCGTCTGTGGCCTGTCTTAACTTCTTCCTCCTTGGTGTTCAGTTCTCTTCAAGCGTGCTCTCTTCTTTCTGCCATCTGTAAGTGGAAGTTTATGTTCTGGGTCTCCTTTGCTTCTTCAGTCAAATGTTTCTTAAATATTAGTGAGCTTAAAAGATCTCTTGAGTAGGCTGGAGGAAAAGTTCAGCAGTTAAAGCGTTTACCAGCAAGTGCTAAGTACCTGAGTTCGATTCCTCAGCACCACAAAAGCTGGATGTGGTGGCACATATCTGTAATCCCAGTACTCGGGAGGCTGGGCAGGAGGATTACTGTGAGTCCAAGGCCAGCCTGGGCTAAAAAAGGAGTTCAAAACCAGCCTTGACTACAGAGTGAAACTCTGTCTCAAAAAAAAAAAAAAAGGGATCTTTTGAAGATTTGTTTGGGTAGGCCTGAGATGGCATTTCAAATAGACCTCAGATGATACCTCCTGGCCTAGGAATCACACACTTGGTAGTGGCTGGGCTCCTGGCAGCTCTATGGGGCCATGAACCTGATGCTACCCTATCACATAAATCATGATCAAAGTCACTGAGGATCTTAGCTAGACTGGAGCATTAATGATGTACCATCAATGACTCTCGCTCCTGCATAGGAGCAATTTGAAGTCAGGTGGTGGTATGACCTCATCTCATTTAACCAAAGAACAAATCGAGGGAAGAATAAAAGCTTCCATTTTGAGGCATTACTTTAACACATATAAACAATATTTACCAAGCTCCTGTACAAAACAGTGTGTGGCAGTAGGTTGGTAAGAAATCACCGGGCACACTCTCCTGGAGGCCTGGGCCCCTTAAGTAAATATCATTTTATAATGAAACGTTCGTCCTCAAGTGGAATCCTGCGCACTTTAACTATGATGCTGAATAACGCAACTTGTTTGTAACGCAGGACTTTGAGTTTAGAACCAATGTTACATCGGAAGAGGAAGAATGTGGCCAATGTTCTACTCGCTGCATGTAGGCCAGTGGTACGTCTTTCACAGCACATCCCTGGGCAACATCACCCCTTTCTTATGAAGCATCAGGGTGCACAGGTAACCCTATAAATAGAGTCAGATCAGCTCGTGATTGATCTGATTCCCTACCATTTTTGTGTAGAAGGTCCAGGCGCCCAGAGGAGGATGTCCCAGAACTCCCTAGATAAAACCATCACTAACTAGGTCAAGGCCCCAGTCTCGGTAGGAACAGCCTCTCCTCCCTCTGGTACCCCACACAGAACCTGGGCCTGGGATGGTAAGGAACAGCCATTCTTGACTTTGCTCTCCAGCTGGGCCCATTTCCTTTCTTTTTTCCTAGGCTTTGGAAGGATTCAATGAATGTTGGCCTTGTTCCATCCAGTTCTGAGTTGGCAGTAGTACTAAGTGTACCTCTGGAATAACCAACTCAGCCTTTAATTAGCCTCACACAGGTAGGCTCCTGAGAAGTAACGTGGCCCAGACAGACACAGTCCTCCTTGTCAGCATGGCTGAGGAGTTATGGAGACCAGTATGGGCATTACAAGAGTACGGACAAATTCCCTAAGAAGCTATCAGGGCTGGCGGCATAGCCCAGAGGTTAGAGTGCTGGCCTAACAAGTACAAGGTCCTGAGTTCATTTCCCCAGCACTACGTAAATCAGGCCTGGTGATGCTTGTCTGTAAACCCAGCACTCAGGAGATGGAGGCAGGAAGAAATGAACATAGGAAGCTATCACCTGTGCCGGATGTTAAAAAAATGAGTAACATTCTTTAGCTAAGCGAAAAGAAGGAAAAAACCCAACAGAATATGTTGAAGGAGAGAGGCCATTATGCAAAGTAAATTTGGATAACCAGAATCAAGTCACATCCAAGAGGGAATGGCAACCGAATATCTGCAGAACATTCTTTTTCTCATATGTAAAGTTTGGCTCCATTCCTTATAAGCGTGCTCGCATGCACACGGTGAATTCCATATGGGACAGCTTCCCCGAGGGCTACATGGTAATTACACAAGCCTGGGCTGACATTTGCTTTTGCTGTGCCTACAAAGGAAGAATTTGCCGAGATAATTAATAGGGCCACCAAAAGGAGGGGATGTACTTCATTTACTTCAAGGACACATATTTCCCCCCCTTATTTTATAAGCACATTACATACAGTGATATTATGCACAAAATTAAAAATCATCCTTATCTAGTCATTAGAGCAAGTCATGGCTTAACATCTATTGGGAAATGCTTAGCTATTAAAAATTGAATTTAATTATACAACGTGGATTTTAAAAAATACTTTGATTAAAATTTTTTACTGAGTCATTTGAATTTCACATCTCAGTGACCTCTGATAGATGCTATATTGCCTATGATTGACTATTGTCTTTTTTAGCATTGAATTTAGAAAGAAAGATTTCTGAGCTCTTCTGGTAGCAACAGTTTATGAAGGAATGTAAGTTCAATAAAAATAAGTTGCTTGTCAATACAAAACTTAGGCCTAGCCTCATTATCCAATGATCTTACAAAGAATTTATCAGTACCTAGGGGGAGTGGTGCATTCCTATAGATACTTGGGAGATTGAAGCAGGAGGATTTCAAGTCAAGCCCAGCATGGGCAACTCACTGAGACTGTCTCAAAATAAAATTAAAAGGGCTGGGGCTGTAGCTATTGAATAAATAGTTAAGTGCCTTTGATCCCTATTACTACAAATAAATAAACAATTTGTTTTTGAAAGCTCAGTGATGGGTATCAAAGAATCATAAATGTTGAGCTGGAGAGTAGCTCAGAGCATCCCAAATTCAAACTCTCTTTTCTATAGACATAACTACTGTCTAGAGCAATGAAGCGATTTCCCCAAAATTCACACCAGTTCATCAAAGTGTCAAGACAGAGTCATTTTCTCTTGTCTGCATTTCTGATATCTCAAACCCTTTCAAAACCCAACACTTTGCTTTTCAAATATATTGACAATACCCAATCATACTAAACAACAAAGTACATGAGACTTTGTGCCTGACTTGCTGCTAATATTGTAGACACATCAATGTGTTTGATTACAGAATGTTTTCCAAGACCTCGGTGGAGATGGATGCACATGCCTTATGTAGACCTTCACAATCTAGGAGGAATTTAGGGATAGAAGACACATCTGGTCTCAATGGTTTTGATAAAGTTTCAATAATCTTTAATGGTGGCCATTAATTTCTTAGCATTTTCTTTTCACCAGAGATACCTTATTTTTAGATAAATTCTCAGCGCCTCGCTCCTTGTGGCCGGGCTCTGACTTTCGTCTTCCCTGCTCACTTCTTCCACACCTTGATTCGCTTTGTCCTTCCCTCCTTCACACACGAGGGCCGATTTTCTCGTCTTCCTTTGCTGACATTCTTTGGTCACATATATGCAATTACTCACTTCAGAACCCATCCAATGCCTTGGGCTTCTCATGCTTCGTCACACATGCCTAGCAAAGCCACAACCCTGATGGTACCCAACTCTGCCTGTACTGGAATGGTTGGACATATCTGGTGAAAACTTGACCTGCTGACTAGCCCTGTTCTGAGTTCCTGAAAACGAACCCTGAAGTGAGGCTTACTGCAGCCTTGGCATTTGTCATACAGATAGAGTATCCCTTGTCCAAAATGCTTTGGGACATGTATGAAGTGACTCCATTTTCAGAGTTGTTTTTTTTTTTTTTTGAACATTTGCAGAAACATTACTGGCTGAGCATACCTAATCTGAACTTGTAAAATCTGAAATGGTCTGAAATCTGAAATTTTTTGAGTGTCATGCTGGTGCTGAAAAAGTTTTGAATTTTAGAGCATTACAGAGTTTGAAGTTTCAGATTAAGAAAGCTCAGTTTAGCTGGACACAGCTGCGAGTGCCTCTAATCCCAGTACTCTGGGAGGCTGAGGCAGAAGGATCATAATATTGATTCCAGCCTGGGCAATTTAGTAACTTATTGAGACCCTGATGGAAAAAATAAGACATGAGTGGGGACGCAGTTCAGTGCAAAGGCCTTGGGCTCAATTCTCAGTAAAAGAAAAAGAAAGAAAGAAAGAAAACAAACGAGCTAGCTAGCTCAACCTGTGTGTTGCCTACATCCATTTATACTCCCGCTTCCTACAGACCACACTTTTTTCTTTCCTTCCAGGCTTCTCGTATCTCTCTTCCCCTTTCTCTCTTACTCTCAGTTGAGGACTTTGCTCCCTATGTCCCTAAAAAGTTTAAGAGAAGCAGAGGAAAATTTCCACAGACTCCGACAACCATATCCACCCACCTGCCACCTGCCTTCCTGCCCTTCCACGTTGGAGCTGCCCATGAGCTGTGCGCCCACTGAGCCCCTCCCTCTGGCAACTTTCCCGCCTCTGTCCTGCACCACGGGTTCTCACCCCACAGACCGTTCCCACACGTGGGCCTACCGGTGTTTGTCCCGTAGTCACTCAAGCACACCAGAGACCTTAGCGCTTGTAGTGGAACAGGCTCCCCCACCCACCTCCTGCTCTGACCACAGCCTCAAGGTCCTGTGCAACCTGATTCCCAGTTACTTCTCCCCTGGAAGCCACACTGACACCCTCAACCTTTGGTCTTAAAAACTCTGGCCGCGCTCCAACGCTCTAGTTTTGGCACCACTGTTGGCTATGCCTTATGAGGTCTGTTTCTAGATGGTCACACGGCTTGATTCCTCATGACTTCAAATCTGTTCAAGCACCTACTGGCTAAGGAATCAGGCTCCTCTCTGCGCCCATGTGAACTTTCAACCCACTTCCAACCACCCACAAACTCCAAACCTGTCTTGCAATCCTGATCTTGTACTGTTTTCTTAGCACACAGAAACTCGAATATATCATTCCTCTTTAATTTTATTGTATTTTTATATTTCTGTTTGTTTGCTTCTTATCCCCCTGCCTTCACCAGCCTGTAAATGCCACAGACGTAGGGACGCGAGGGGAGGCAGTGCTGGGGTTGAACCTGGGGCCTTGACGATACTCGGCGAGCCCTCTCTCTACACACTGCCCTTTTTTTCAGTTTGAGACAAGATTTCACTAACGTGCTCAGGTTGATCTCAAACTTGCAATCTTCCGGCCTCTGTTTCCCAGATAGCTGGAGTTATAGGTCTGTGCCACTGTGTCCTCCTAAAATAAGGATTTTTGTTCTGTTCACTGGCTTACCCCACAAAGCAAGAACAGCGCTTGCAGGGCATACAGCAGGCATTCAGTACACGCTGAAGGAGAGTACTTAAATGTCGCAACAAATAGGTTAAATTTCATTGCATCCTTATTTTACTTGGCCGAGAGAAGTTTGAAGAATTTGCCCATGCTCAAGTCACAAGAAAAAGAAAGCCAGGCGTGCTCCTCCCCCGCAGCCTGCTTCCCAAAGGGCCCTCCCACGCGGCACCCCCAACGGCCTGCCTCACGGCTTGGCATACGTGTGTTGAAAACAGCACCATAAATAAGCTATCATTGAGCGCCACAGTGCCCTATTATACCCCCTCAGGTTCACGACACCTAAGCGCAAATGCTACTCGGCTTGCTTACTCTGGAACAAAACAGGCCGGAAGCTGGTCTGCTTACACCCAGAGATTTGTTCGTCTACTCTGTCGTGTAGGGAGCACAGGGCACCGAGGCTGCGCTTGGACGGTGGATTTGGATGCGGTCAGCAAGCCAAATTTCTCCTCTTTTTTAACCCACTGTGAGAGGAAAATCCCTGCCTCACTTTTAAAGTCTACAGATGAGAGACGCTCATTTCTCCAACTATATCAGATTAATGAACGCCGCTCCTCCGGCTGAGGACGGCTGTCCCAGGGCCTTGCGCCCAACCGAAGCCCCAGTGAGTGGCAAGGCTGGGGGTCTGTAAATTCTCAATAGCCCTGTTTAGAAAGAATTTTGAAGGAATGTGTGTAGCTTGGTTTGGCTTCAGGGACCATTTTAATTAAATTAATTATCTCTAGAAGGAACTCTTGGAGCTGTTTAAGCCTAAACAATAGGTACTTGTTCTTGTATCTAATAGGAGCCGATTGTTCCGAGAGCCCTCTTGGCCAGGGGACGCTACACCAGAGAGTTAAGGACCCGGCAGCCCTCCATTCGCTCAAGTAGCCTACGTTGTCATCTGCAAACGCACGCAGTCCCCCCACTCCACTCCTCCTGTCCCTCCTGTCCCTCCTGCGTCCCTCAGCCTTGCTCTCCGTGGTCTGCATTTTCAGCAGAAGGGCCCTGCCTTAAGAGGCCCTCGCAGTCTTGCTGAAGGAACAGCGGAGCCGTCTGTATGTTCTGTGCCTCGCTCCTCTACTGTTCCTCCTAATGTGTCCTTGCTTAAAGAACTCTGGACAGATTTTTAAAATACTGTATACCCTGTCTCAACACCCAAAAAAGACAATCTGGCATATTCACGCAGCCTGTTGTTTTTGTAACTGCAGTGCAAAAACGCAAAACAGATCGATGACCCACTCCCTGTCACCCCCTGCCCCTCCCTGCCACCCCACGATCTTGTCCCTAGGAAAAAAGGAGCAGGAGAGTTCCACTTACCCACGAAACGCACTCTACGGAGATACGGATTATCCTTGAATTGGCTTTATTCCTTAATACTAAAAGAGTCGAGGAGGATTTTGTTTTCTTTTTCTGAGGCCAGATCATACTGTGTAACTCGCAATTCTCTAGCCTCAGCCTTCCAGATGGCTGAGTTACAGGCATAGCTGCTGGGCCCAGCTTGAACTGTTTTTAAAATTGCATTCGAAGGGAAGGTGAGTCTGTTGGAAGCTGCCCCTCCCCGGCCCCAGCCTCCTTACATAGTTAGCTGACTCCCTCCCACAGCTGAGCAGCTCCACGCACAAGGTGCCTAGCCGAGCGCTCTGAGGGCAGTCAAAAGTACTGCGGCCTGACTGGCAGTGGCAGTAGGAAGGGCCGGAGGGGTTACCAGAGAGCACCAGACCAGACTCCGTAGCCTACCCCTGTCAAAGCATAAACACCGTAAACTAAGAAACAGTTGGGAAGTAGAAAGTAAATTTATTGGGAGAAATATAAAGGGGAAAGTGAGGTAGAAAGTAGGAACTCCCCTGCAAGCAGCAGGGGCCAGGGTGCCAGTTATTTAGAAATTACAGTCATCTTTTATTATTTCTATGGATCATGCATATTACTTTTCCTATACAGAGTTGGTCTTTACTGATTGGTACATATAGCATAGAACTAGTGTATTGGTTTAAGATCAAATTCGGAGGTTTAAGTTAAGACCCCAGACCCTGAGTCACGAGGGTCCATGGTCTCAAGACCTACTTGCCTTTAGCGTTGGCCTTGGTCGTTCCAAGGTGTGATTTTTCTTAGCTATCAGAGTTCTTCATCTGGGAGGCTTTCCACATCTGAGATGAGTCCCTCATTTGGGGACATCCCTACCCATCCAGCCTAGCTACTCTGGACCTGCCTAATAGAATTTGGCTTATAGATGTTGAGTTTATTGGAATCAGTAGAAAACAGGGACCAGAGCTTGTCAACGTGGCTTTACATAGTAAAACTGTGCACTTGGTGTTGGAAGAGATGATAAAAGCCCCGGCTACAGGCCACACTGACTACAGCTGTTATTTAGCAAGTAGGCCTTGGTTTGTGGCATAGTAGCAATTCCACCTTGCCTCGACGTGACTGATAGGAATAATGACACCCAGAATTATTTTTAATTTACTTTTGGTATATTCTGACTCACTAATAATAGTCAATAGTTAAAAAGCAGGGGAAAAGCTTTTATCTTCCATCATTATTTCAAGAAAAAAAATCAATTCCATGTAATAAAATATAGTGACTAATTGTTAATATATTCTTTTCCCTTTTTTTCTGTAATGACTCAGCTCCTAACTCATTTGGCAAAAACATTGTTTTGAATGCAGAATCAAATTCCAGATCTTTTCAGATCATTTGTTTGCAGATAGCAATCATGATGGTTTTCCTGAACTGCCTTGGTTCGTTTGCTATTTTGAAACCTAAAAATGTTGACTAAAGTTCTCTCCCCTTCCATAGGCAAGGAAGCAGAGACCCAGGAAAAATACTATCAAGCTAAATGTAGCGACATTCCTATTAAGACAACCTTAATTCGTGAACTGCTAAACTCTAACTCATTAGTAACTTGTTTCCTTGGGTTAATTATCTTAGCATACAGAAGATACCTGAAAGTCTACCTGACACGTTTTGGAGGAAGAGCGAGACCACTGTGTGGTTGGAAGGACAGCAGTGCAATCTCAGGGCTACTCTCTTAGCTCTCTTTAGGCAACCCTAGTTAAAGACGAATGTGGGTGCCGCTTTCTCTCCTGTGCTCTCCCCCTTCCGACAGCCTGTGTGTGGTCTAAATTCATGACCTGCCCCAGCTTACATATTTTCAAAGCAGACTCGAGCTTTTGTCTTATCTCTCATCGCATAGAATACTGTCCTACTTTTCATCAGCCACATCAAGGAAGTACACTTATTATTTAAAGGAAGAGGCACACCGAATGTTCAGTGTGTCGGAGGAGATTTGTACAAGACAGAGTCTCCGTGTTTTGTTTTGGCCTATACTGAGCTTTCCCTCTAACATTTATTCAAACACATTGTCGCCCTTCGTGCTGCTGGCAACCTAAAGTAGGGTCTCTTACATGTCTGGGTAAGTGCTCTACCACTGAGCTGCACCCTCAGCCCTACCTGAGGGGCTTTGCAGACTGCTATCTTTCCGCAGTTGTGGATATAAATGAAAGGAGGTGCTGAGCTTCTCAAAGAATGAGCGAGGAGTAAGGTAATGTGCGTAATGGACACACGGAGCCAGTGGAGACCCACCGCATCTTTTCCTACATCAAGGTGGAAGGGCATTGCCTGGGGATGTAGCTCAGTAGCACAGTACATGCTTAGCATACATGAGTTACTAGGTTCAATTCCCAGTACCCAATGAACAAAAAATATTTCTGGGCACGGAGACAAGAGGATCTTTGAGCCTAGAGATTAGCCTGGACAACACAGGTAGATCAATCTTTAAAAAAAAAGTTGAGGGGCAGGCAAAAACTCTCTTATGTGAAAATAAATAAGGCTACAAATTTATTTATTCGATTAACCAACATCTTTTGAGCATGTCTCATGTCAGGCAATGTTCCGGGTGCTGGGAATAAAGCTACCAGTGTAGGCCTGGTAACCTAACAGAAGACATGCCAAACGATAGGCACACGAATACGAAACCTAGCAAAATAGCATAATAAAAAAAAAGAAGAAGGGGGAGAAAAAAAGAAGGATGACAGGATATCAAGAGACTAGAAAATGTCCCCCAGACATCGGCACACAGGGCGCGAGCGCCCCTGCGTCCTGGGTCACTCAGAGACAAGGAGGGGCAGGAGGGCCTGAGGGAGGCCTTCCTTGTCTGCTTGAGTGATCAAAAAGGAGGCTGTGGCTGGGAAGCTGTCAAAGGCAGGCAGGACGGCTGGGCAGGAAGCTGGATGTGAACGGAGACAGGCTGTGGTAATTCCGGGAAGGACAGAAGATGATGAAAGCTTAGATTAAAGCAAAAGCCACCGATACGGAGAGAAATGGAGGTACTGCGGACGCATTTTTTGAGGCAGCTGTTGGGGAGGGTATGGGCAACGCAAGGGATGCGACAGCTGGGGGCGAGAAGGGAGAAGCACCCTAGGAAAGAGGAGGAAGAGAGAGATTTTCCACCCGGAGAAAACGCAACGCTGCTTTGGCCCTTTTCGGTGTAAAGTGCCTATCTGTTATTCAAGTAGACAGCGGTCAGGGAGCTTTTGGGGGTTTGAGCTGGTGTTATAAATGTGCACGGTGATAGTACGTAAGCCGCGGAGCCACTTGGTCAGTAGAGGAAGAGAAAGTGCTCGGCCTGTGCCCGGAGCCGGAAGGTGCTGGAGGCGAAACTGGGGCTAGTGGACGCAGAAAGAAGTGGGGCCAAGCGTCACAGAAGCCCAGACCGACAGCGCCTGAAAACAGGGCAAAGCATGACCAGCTGGAAAAATGCCGCTCGGCTAAGGGAGGTGGCTCCCGACCTGCAAAGTGGAGGGACGCAGTCACCCACGGGTCCTGAGGGCTGCACTCAGGGCCTTCCCACGGAGCTGTGTCCCCAGCCTTGTTCTATTTTGTACTTTTTGAGATAGGGTCTAAACTGCCCAGCGTACGCTTGAATATGTAATCTTCCGGCCTCAGCCTCCCAAATGGTTGCGATTACAGGCGTATGTCGCTATGTACAGCAGGTGTGGTCACCCTGACAACCGCGGTTCTAGGGAAGGGGGATCAAAACCTAGCTGGAGGAAGTGGGGAAACAGCCCTGGAAAGGAGAGAAACTTGAGAAGCCCCCCTCTGTGAAGGTGTGAGGGAAAGGGCAGAAGAGCACCGCAGGCCAAGGGCGGGGTTTATTGTGTTTAAAACTGGAAGCTAAAAGAAAAAGAAAAAGAAAAAGAATGCTTGTGTATTTATTGAATGATCCTTAGAGGCTGGCGCTGGAAATGTCTAGGCAGAAGTGAAATTATGACAAATAATTGTGGAGAATAAGAGAATGACATCACAAAGTACAATAAGGCCTTTGGATGGTTTCTGTTTGGAATATGTGGTAATGAACTTGAAAGGAAATCAGTCGATGCTGGCTTTTTCGTCTTTCTCCTCCAGCCCCACTCAGTGGTTAGGCGCAAGCAGAGAGTAGAAGATGGCTGTGTTTAGAGCAAACTGGAAGGCGCAGGGGGACAAGGCTCGCATAGCCTGTGCCAGGCGCTAGGTTCAATCACCAGCGTTGCCGGAGAGAAACAAGCAACAAAACCCACTGGGACTCCTCGGCGAGGCAACAGAGGGCGGATGGAGTTGATGTGGTTACAAGACAGAGATTACTACTCCTCAACTAGTTGGATTCCCAGTGCAACGTATGTGTTTACTGCACGTTTTTGATGAATGACACAAACTTGAATCAAGCTTCATTATCTTCTCCTCGGTAAGTTACTGAACTTCAGCTTAAGGCAGAACTCTCACTGCAGAATTGGGATGACACCCTATGTCCCAGGATTTCTACGGGGATTTAATTTTAACTTTTATATGGTGCCGAGAATAGTAGCTGGCACGGAGAAGCCATTAAACGCACACGTTTCAGCTCTTCTACCCAAGAAGAATTTCTTCTTTATTTTTTTCATAGGTTATCCAATAAGCATTTCTTCTACGCTTCACCTGTGCCAGTCACTGTACTAGGTGCTAGAGATGAAATAACCAGGCTAGGAGGGACCTGCCCACAAGGCCTCGCAGGGAAAGCAGGCATTTTACAAATAACAGCACTTAAGAAGTATTCATGAAAGTTCAGCTGTGAGGAAGGCTGACCAGTTCCGAATTTACATGACAGTTGGGGACGTTGGAATCAGCAGGTGTTTAAAACTAACAGACTTGTAAAAAACGTTCAAAGACTCTGAAATATAACATTCTGATCTACCTGCTTTAAATATTTATCTAAAATACTAACTTGAAGTAAAAATCTAAAATATAGGACTAATCTGTTTACAAAAAAAAAAGGATTAGGAACGTGCTGGTTGATAAAGGTGAAATAATACTGTTGTGTGAATCTAAAAAATGAACGCAGCTGGCCCCCGTGCACCGCCCCCAATCCACGTGAGAACTGGGCTTAATCTTGCAGGTCCTCTGGGAATAGTCCTTGAATGCACCTTTCTGCTAGGCATCGTGCTAAGCCCTGAGAACAGACCCAGGGAATCAGCTCCCAAGATCTGCTCCTCATCAGGCAGCCCAAGAGTTCTCAGGCTGAGCATGAATTTCACCGCTCAGAGCGCTACCAGCATCCAGCAAGATCCCTGCGTGGCCATGATGAGACAAACGAAAAGACTTCTTCATATTTCGTCTAAGTTCAGACAAGAACAGTGCCAAGCACAGCTACCACGCTCCCCCCTCTAGTCCTGAAAGCAGGACTGCAGCTTCACTGTCACGCACAGGTTTCACTGCTTCATTTGTCCCACCGCCTAAACACAGTCTCTTAAAGAACCAATCATAAAGTTATCCCACGTCCTGAGAAAATAAAAATCTGGCACAATTTTTTGTTGCTTTGAATCCTACCCAAATCACCTACGATAAAGGCCTTCCCAGCCTCCCAATTTCCCATGGTGTGTGTTGGAGTTTCAAGAAACAATTCGTATTTGTTCAATTCCTGAATCTTCCTGGGGGGTCTTGGGTTGGGTGGCATTACTCATAAAATACATACATCATGTTACGTAATACAGCTATTTCTCAGGATAGTTGCTATTTTTAAAAATCCATTTTACAGAGGCACACAAAAATGTTAAGTAACCTTAGTAAACAAATAGTGGTCCTCATGGATACAAAGCTTACTGAGCATATAGAATTCACAAATAAAAAGTTTACTAAGATCCTCTTTAAGTCCACTGATCACTGTTTGCATTTCTTTGAGGATATCTTGCTTGAACTGGGTGTTTGGCCCATTTATTTCCTTTTTGACTTCCTTCCCTATGTATTCCACTATTTTGGGGGCCCATTACATTAATTTCTGGGGTCTCAGGCATTTCTCTGAGTGTCCTGTTGCCTTATCTTTTTCCTGTGTTTCAGTTGTTGAGGGACTTCACTTTAAAGTCCTAGCCTGGAGGTTTTTTGAACAGCTATAAGGGTGTGTGTGTGTGGGGGGGGGGGGGCTGAAATTCTTCTAAGGCAGTGAGGGAGAACCTAAGAGTCTGATGGCCTCTGAGGTGTCTCGTTCACCCCCAGACCCCTCAGCAAAGCTCTCTTTTCTGACCTGGATTCTGTCCCCCAGGGGTGGAGCTCTCCTCCCTTGGATATGCTCCCACTACTCCTGAGCCATTCAGGAGGTCTGCGGCCTTTCTCTCCTCTCCACAACAGTCTCTTGTGCCAATTTCCTCCTGTTTAAGAGTCATCCCAAAAGCCCTGATGTGCTCTTCTGCGCTCTTTTACCCCAAATAGTTCAGTCTTGGGCTCTTTTTTGAAATGGCTCCTACTCATGTCATTGCTTGTTATGGCTGCCAAACGAGATTTAGGCTCTGGGAGGCCTTTTCTAGGGGGGCCTGCATTGCATCTGTAGTATGCACTACCCACAGGCTTGTCTTTTGGAGGCTGGGGCTACCAGCTTCTGTCAATTACCACTTCCCCCAGATCTGCACTTACCTCCATCTGTGGTTCCGGGGTCCAGGCTATATTCCATCTGTGGATGCCGGCAGCTCAGGGCTGCTCTCAATCAGCCTGGGGTGGCTTTGTGGGCTGCTTTTTTCCTCCACTTTTGATATATGTTAGGAATTTTTGACCTTTCATGGCCTCTTTTCAGTTGTTGGGGTGTTCCTCTCTGTCCTAACTATATTGAACAGGTGGTTTTTTAATGTATTCTCAACTTTTTAAGTAGCTCCATGAGGAAATATTATGCAGCTTTGTTACTTGGCAACCATCTTGATCAGAAGTCCATTACTTCTTTAATTAAAGAATTTTCACTTGTTAGGGCTACGAGGTAACACTGGAGCTTGTTCATTGTGGTTTACTTCATGGTCATAATAAGCCATACCAATGATGGGTCTAATCAGATCTGCTCAAATGTTCAACACCTTTAAGGTACAAATGAACATTTCCACATGACACATGTCGCTTCTCCCTTCACTGCCTTATCTCTAGGTGCATCTTCCAATTCATTAATTTGCCAGATAATTATTGTGTACAAGACCATCCCTCCCTAATTTTCAGTCAGGAAGTATCCTTCAGTCTTTAACAAAGCATATTCTATCTGTGTTTTTGCACTGTGCTAAGCTTCACCTGATGACCTTCCATCCCAGTGCAAAATGAATCATGCCTCTGTAGTCTCCCACAGCAACAAGTTCATTTCCTTGATAATAGACATCTATGACGATGATTTACTTCTCTAACCTCAGCACCTCAGAAGCTAAAAATCTTATTCACTTTGCTGTCTGTGACTGTTGGAGAGACTGTCAATTTGAGGCAATCAGGAATCACACCTGGATTAGGGTTTAGGAACCACGTCTGGATTAGGCAACTAAGAACCAATCCAGATTAGGCAGCTAGGAACGAGCTTGGATTAGAGCGAGAGCGATTTGTGGGCTAGCAAATGAGGGAAGAGCACCCACCCAGATGTGGGAGGGCCAACTGGGAACTCGAACTGTATAAAAGGAAGGAGGAAGAAAATTGTTGCAGCTTTTTCCTCTGGGGAGAGACTGGACTTGATGAGACTTAGCTTCCTGTTTGTGATGTTGTGAGAAGCTGCCTCCTCCTGTCTCTGCCGTGTACTTCAGTGCTGTTGGCCACCTCCGAGTGGACTGTGATCTTCTGCAACCATAAGGTAAAATAAACCTTTCCTCCCCTAAGTTTGTGGATGCCAGCTACTGAGTGAGTCCCAGCAATGAAAAATAAATAAGACACCATCCTTTACACATGGTATAACCAAGGCCTGGGGAGGGGCCTGCTCAACATACTCCTTGAACTTTCCTTTGCCAAATCCATGTAAAGACTGACTTTACCAAGAAAGGCAATTCAGGGACTAGAGAAATAGCACAGTAGTTACAGCGCTTGCCTAACAAGCACCCAAGGCCCTGAGTTCAATTCCCCAGCATCATATAAACCAGACATGTAGTGCAGGCCTATAATCCCAGCCCTCCAGTGGTGGATGAGACAAGAGGATTGCTATGAGTTCAAGGACAATAAGTTATATAGTGAATTCAGGAGCAGCCTGCACTGCAGAGTGAAACCATGTCCCTCACAAGCCTCCCCCCAACCCCTGCAAAAGAATTCAAATGTCTCCAATTTCATTTGTAATACATTTCTAGCTTTGTTAGAGGATTTAACTTTCAGTTGGTTACTTAATAAACTATACATTAGCCATGATGATAGACAATTAGTTTTTGGATTATTTTCCTAAAGTCTATTGTGGATTGAAAGATAATTTAATAACTGGATTTTTAAAAAAGAAAATTCTCATCCAAGAAGAGAAGTTCAAAGGTCTGTAGTTTATGCCTATATCCTCTCTTGGAAGGAAACTATGAAGCATTTTTTGAGGGAGTTTCCACCCATTATCTCAGGCTACTAGTTATCTATGAGTTAGGAACAAAATGTAATAAGTCCCATTGATAAGTAGCAAAATGAGAGATACTAATAAAAACAAAACTCCCTATAATAGAATAATTGCTTAGGAGAAGCAACCTGAATAGAAACTAACTCTATTCTTTTTTGCCTTCTAAACTAAAAAGTGATGAAAAACAAAATCAATCTCATTTCCTTTGAAAGTAAAATTGCAGTTGCTAAGGGTAAGAAAATCATATAGCTAGTGTGAGATAATTAAAAGCAATTTACCCACTTAAATCTAACAGACTCACCTACTAAAAGGTAGATTTTTAAAACTGAGCTGTATTTTTTTCAAGAAAAAAATTAGCCATCTCTCTGAAAACTGCTTAAAATAAAACTGATGACAAAAAGATGCTAAAGTTGCATTTCAATGTCAATAATAAAGGTTAGTGTGGTGGTGCAAGGCTGTAATCTCAGCTACTTGGGAGACTGAGGTAGAAGGATCTCAAATTCCAGACCAGCCTTGGCAATGTAGCGAAACTTCATTAAAACTTTTTTTCTCTTAAAAAGGGCCAGCCTAAAATGTCATTTTAAAAAATTGTCTCCATTTTTTTTTTGTGAGAAATCTTTGAAAGGCAATTCTGTGAGCAAATGAATTTGATGTCTGTGACCATTGAAGATATTATGTCAATTTGAGGGAATTAGGAACCACACCTCCCTTAGAATTAGGATTGGGAACCATGCCTAAACTGGGAATTGAGAAACAGCCTGGATTAGAGTATGAGTGGTTTGTAGGCCAGTAACTGCGGGAAGATAACCCACTCAGACGTGGGAGGGCCAACTTGAACTCCAACAGTATAAAAGGAAGAAAGAGGCACAATGGTCACAGCTCTTCTGCTGGGAAAGCTCTCCCCTTTGCAACTGTCTGCGGACACCGACTTGCTACACACTGCAGATCTTCAGCACAGACTGGCTCCAGTCTTGTGCCTGTCTGCTTGCTGCTGCTCTTCAGTCGCCGATCTTCAGTCTCTAGTCTTCGTCGTTGTTCTTCGAACAACCGAGATCTACAGTACTCTCACCTCCCTGGCTGTCCTGCAGTCCCAGACAGGAGGTCTACTTCACCGCTGAGCAGCCATCTTGGACTATATCTATCCTTGGATTTGTAAGCCTTCCTAAAAGATTCTTTTTGTTACAGAATCTGTAAATTTTGCCTACTGAAAGAACTCAAATTAATACAATGTCATAGCAAATTCTATCTTGTTTGAATCATATTTAACATTCTATTATTTGTATAGAATTTGTCTTAAAACTTCATATACAGCCATTTAAAAATGTGCAAAGCCTTAAACATTGTTGTTAAAGCAAGTACAGTGCCCATTTTGGTGGGGGGCTGGGGGGAAACACTACTTTTGAAACCCAAATACTATTTGAAAAGACTACTTTCTACCTCTGGCTCAGACTTTATTTAAAAGCAAAACAGGAGTGGTAGCTGTCATAGTTTGGATCTAGAATGACCCCCAAAGCCTCACGTATTGGGATGTTGAGGAGTATCTATGGACCCATGTACTGTTAAGAGGAGGAGCCTGTTCAGAGGGGTGGAACACTGGGGCTTGACCTGGAAAAGGTCAATTACCGGGTCATGACCTGGAAGATTACACGCTAGCTCTTCCTTTCCTGGCTCACATGGCTTCCTAGCTCCCGTGATGTGACCGGCTCTCATTTAGCTACACCCCTGCCATTGGCTTCCACCATTGCTGGCTGCCCATGAATGCACTAAGACCTTCTAAAACTGTGAACTCAGATAAATCTCTCCTCTAGCTTGTGGATGTCAGGTATTCTGTCACAGCAAAGAGAAAGTAAGACAGTGGCACACACCTGTAATCCCGGCCAAAGAACTACAAGTGTGAGGCTAATCTGGGCAATTCAGCAAAACCTCAAAATAAAACTAAAAAGGGGTTGAGCATACAGTCCAGGGGTGGAGTACTTTTCTAGCATGCACTCAACTCCAAGTTCAATCCTCAGGGAAGCTAGTAAAACCAAGCACAAAGTGATCTTTTTTTCCTTTAAATGTCCTGCATGATGTTACACACGACTCAAAAAGCGTACTCCACGCAACATTTAACGGCTTCTTAAGTATCTAGCTTTCCCCGTTGCCAGCTCCTTTACTTCAACTTTCTATTTTAACCACAACTCATTCGCCAGTTGATTTTTTTTTATTTTTTGAGATAGGGTTTTGCTCTGTAGTCCAGGCTGAGCCTGAACTCACTGGTGTGGCCTAGGCAGGCCACCACGCCCGGCTTTTGCAGTTGATTTTAAATGATTCAATGAATTTCACTTGTGACCCTGATACATATTCACTTTAAAAATGTGATTCCAGGGTCAGCTTTAGCTCAAGCGGTTACTTCCTCACGCTGGACTTTCCACTTGTTTTACAAATGCAATTGGGATGGGTTAATTAGTTCTAACATGGGCTTACTAAAAAGTTGTTCGATAGGAGAAACAAAGGAAATCAGCAGAAATTGTTCATGTTTACTGATTCATGTTGAACATACGCCATTCAAGAACAAGCACATATTTGAAACATTAACTACAGGGACATCAAGGCGGGAAGAAGACAGCACAAGAAAAGCAACTGTCAGCGTTCAAAACCCACAACCTCAAGGGCTAAGCGCCTCACTACTTCCTTCAGAAGAGAGCTCCAAACTGATGTCAGCCTCTAAGGGTATTCCAGTGTTCAGCAAAAGAGAAAACACGTTTATAAAAGTACTGAGAAAGGCGATTTTAAAGTATGTTACAGATTTCCCGAAGTTCTATCTAAAGCTACTGCCTCTACACTACAAACAGTTTCAAATCACGTGTTCCTTTATGGTTTGCTTTTTGTTATTTTCCCGGGCTGGGAATCAAGGCTCCATTTCTCAGGCATGTTAGGTAGTAAACACTCTCCCACTGAGCCACAACCAAGAATACACAACCTTTACTTGAGGGATTCTGGCCAAAAGGTATTCAGTTAGTAAAAGCATTTTTTAAGACATTGTAATTTATTTAATTTTATTTATTTATTTTTGAGACAGGTCTTGCTCTGTAGCCCAGGCTGGTCTTGAACTCGCTATGGAGCCCAGCCTGCCTCAGCTTCCCAACTGCTGGGATTGCAGATGCACACCACCACGCCCAGCTTTATGTGGTGCTGGGGTATCAATCTCAGGGCCTTGCACTTGCAAGTCAGGCACTTTAACCACAGTGCCATTCCTCCAGCCCTGAACATTGTAATTTTATACCATTGAATAGTTAACACACTTCAGATTTTTATGACATCCAATTTTACTCTCAGAAAACATCTTACCCAAAGCCATTATGTCATCATTACTGAGGTGAATAAAAAGTTGGGCCTTTTCAGTCACTTTTCAAGCACCTGCTTGTTAACTGCCCTCAAATACAGACCACTCCCATGAGTCTGGAGTTATTCAACATGTCAAATTGCTGTATTAGTCCTTACTTCTCCCAGTCACATTTTTTAAATTATTTGTAACACCACAGAACTTTCCAAATACACCTTGTCGTAAAGAACTGCAAAGTGGAATTGAATAACTGGATCTTAATTTCTAGTGAATGTTAAGCATCTAATTTTCAAGTTGGTTAATTTCTATCCACATGGATGCCAACTAGACTGGCAGGTCTTGTAGAGAGCTGTTTTACTGTACAGCTAAGTAGTGATGCCCAGAGTACCCTTCATTATCCCCAAGCACTTACTACAATACATAATGAATAATGCATGGAGTTTACATGCATAGATGTATAGGTAAAGTAGGGGTCACTGAAACTAATGTTATGACACATCCCAGCTTGCACTTTAAAATAAAGAAGGCCATCAAAGGCAAAGGAAGTTAGCACTGTATCATTCACTTGATTGGAAATTCAGTAAGAACAAACACACACACGAATCAGTATTTGTAGTCATGTATTTGTAACTTAAAAGTTAATAAAATATAATTTTTGTCAGTACAAAATTCATGAATGGACATCATTGGCTGCATTGTGTCCAACCTTATAGGGATCCTTTTAAAATTTTTTTGTTTGCTCCCCAGATCCTTCACTTTCCCTCCCAACTCCCCATCACCGAAATAAAAACATTTGATAACCACAAGCAATATGATAGCGATAAAACAAAAGATGATTTTAACTTAGAAAACAACACATCTAGTTCTTGGGTCCCAAGCTATTCACCACGAAGAGAACGTTTAATGTGATGTAAAGTTGGCTACCAGGCAGGCTGGTCTAGCTGTAGAGTCTCAGAATGACTCCTGCTTCGATTGGGTTTAACTGAGGGTCTGGTAGGCTGCCAGCCATTCTAGATGTTTTCACACAGTGAGCAATAAATAATTAAAAGATTAAGTAACCATTCTCAGATCAAGCAGAGGAAAGAACTAACACCACGTCACTTACAGAAATGGCCAAGCGATGTTTTGAGTACACAGGCCAACATCTGCCTCTGGGTGCTATGAGCACAAATGATCCTCTTTCAGCTGAGCCAGAGTTGATCATGATGTCTTCCCACAAAAATTTCAAATGAATAATTTTTTATGGCTGTATTTCCAAAAATAAGTCTCTACTCATAGTATTTGGTACAGGAAACACTCTCACCTTTGTGAACCAGAGGTCATATGCCTGAGGTTTTGGTCCTGGCACTGGCATTGTCACAACCAACCTGTGACAAGTGACAGCGTCTGAGGTCTATTACACAATTCGGTTAGACTGTGGGGCAGGAGATGTAGCTCAGTGGCAGACTGTCTGCGTACTCAGTGTTTAGCCCTGAGTTCAATCTCCCGCACTGGAGAAAACGAACAAAAAAGAAAGCGGCAAAGGCCTTATAATTGAGAAAAATATACATTTCCTTCCCTCTCCTCCAAATTCTAGTGGGGGGCTAGAACAACCATGCCTGTTTCAAAACAGAAAAACAATCTGCCCAGTTGTTTTGTTTCCAGGCAGCCCAGTTGGCTCCCATGCCCATCACCCCTGGATATCTCCAACTCTGAGATTCTACCTTCTCAAAAATGGGGAAGAGTTATCGCTGAAAGAAGACCCAGCACCAACAGTAATAGATACTTTCCCATGTACAGTTTCTCTGAAACTCTTTACAGACACAGCCTAACTGCTGATGCTCTTGATAGATTTAAAATCATGCAGTGTTTTTATTTAAAGGTTAACTCATCTTTAACCGTGTGATAGTTTAGATCTTAAATGTCCCCAAAGGCCCATGTGTTAAAGTCTTGTCTCCTAGAACGGTTGTCATTGGGATGCAGTGACCATTTAAGAAGTGTGCCCTAGTTGCAGTAAGTTAGGTCTTTGGGGACATGACTCTGAAGGTAGTTACATCCTTTCCTTTCCCTTTCTCCTCTTCGACCACGAGGTAAGCACCTTTGCTTCTCCATGGGCTCCATGATGTGTTTCCTCTCCACAAGCCAAACCAATAGGGCCAACTGATCACAGGCTGAAACCTCTAAAACTGGGAGATAAAACTTCTCATGTTATCTCAGTTATAGTGACATGAAGCTAACACACAGTATGTACAAGAAACTCCTAGTAGGAGTAGAAACACTTGATTTCTTATTCTTATACAGAATTATCACCCTGTAGTGCTAGGGATATAGGTTAATGGTAAACACTTGTCTAGGACACATGAGGCCATGGGTCTGAACCCCAGTAACACATACTAATATTACTACCCAGCATCAATAAGTTACAAAGAGAAACCTGAAACACAAAGCTGGCTTTGCAAAGCTCATCTCAGAATGATTCCTATGTTAGCTTTCTCACTATAAAATATCTGATGCTAGCAATGTAAATGAGAAGAGATTTATTTTGGCTCGCAGTTTCACTGGGCTCAGCCCATGTTTGGCTGGCTACAAGACAGAAATGGCATGGCAGAAAGCCTGGAGGAGGAAAATGGTTAACATTACGCTGGACAGGAAGCGGGGGCAGGGACAGGAGTCAAAATCACGCCCTTCCAGTTACATTCTCAGTGACCTGCCTCTTCCAACCAGGCCCCAGCTCTAAACAGCACAATCAGTTATGAATTCATCACTGGGCTAACCCACAGACAAGTATAGTGATCTTCATAATCCACTTTTCAATACATAAACCTCTTGGGGGACATTCTAGACCTAACCATAACATCTCTTTGGGAACCTTAACAGCCTTTGTTACAACTGGGCTCATGGAGACCCTTCCATCTCAGCTTCAGGAGTGCTGGGATGACAGGTGTGAGCCAGCACGCCCAGCTTATGTGGTTCTGGGGAACTGAACTGGGGCACTTAGCACTTAACTTGTGCTTGCTAGGAAAGCACTTCAACTGCTGAGCCATTACTCTAGCCCCATAATTCTTCACATTAACAATATGCAACAGAGGAATGTTACTGCAGTGGCTACTATTAAAAAATCACTGACAAATAGAGACAAAACTTCCAGGTTAAAAAAACAAATTCTTCCCTATCTTTTCTAATTTTAGTTTTTAGCCTGGAATAAGTATTAGAAGCTTTAAAAATATTACAGAAGAAGAAAATAGAGATAAACAATTAAATGAAGATTTTTGTGATATCAGACAAAAACCACATATGGTCCAGAGGTAGGGATTTCATTCATTTGAAGCATTGGTTGACAAACATCACTTTTAGTGGGCGAGCAACCTACTAAAACAATATGGTAAATATGGAAATTAAAAGTTTTTTTCAGATACTTTTATAGGTCTCATGTTTTTCTATAGTAGCAGATTGTCTGATTTATTCATTGTGCACAGATCCTTAATTCACATTTCTATTCCACTCAAATCATTGTACTGGGTTCAAGTGATCCTTCCATTTCAGACTCTTGAGCTTGGGCCCTCCAATGACTGGGACTCTGGTATGTGTCTCTGCACCTAATATGTTTTTTAAAAATACCATGCTATTTGGACGATGTGAGCAATTTAACGAGGCAACGTGGTGCGGCACGGTGGTCTTTAGCCCCTCCTACGCTGCACTGGTGGAAGGCAGTCTAGTCAGGGTCTCCTAGGCAAAAGCAGAACATCTGAGTTTTATTATAACAATCTTTGGTACCTAGAGTGTTAATATGAAAAAAAGGAATACAAAACTGAAACCAATATGATCTTGTCAACATCGTTCTCACCCGGGAAGGCCTACCAACAAGACTGTCATTTGCTAGCCCTCAGAACCAGAACTGGTTTACTGACAGCACTTCTGTATAAAACAGCTTGAGATCAGAAGGCTTAGGAGATCTAGCCCAAGTCATGTTCCAAGAAGCACCAAAAGAGAGAAGGGAAAGTGAACTATCTCTTGTACCTTCAGAAGGGTCTCACTTTTAAATGCGGCTCCCAACCCCTACCACCAAGGTAAAGTATGGCGTGCCAACCTGCCTCCAGAAGTGGGTGGTCTTTGCAGAGGGAGGCGCTCCTCACTCTACCTCTGGCCAGGGCCAGTTCCTGCAGCTGGACGAGGGCAGCCCGCAGACTGCACTCGGCACATTTCTTCATTTCTCACTCGAGTGCCCTTCTTTAGTTCCCTTTCAACTGCCCACTTTATATTGGCTTCATTACACCACCGCTCCATTTGTAATGTAAATTGGGAAACTCGGGGAAGTTTTTCTTTTGGCCTTGTCTACGGAAGAATACCGAGAGGTATTCAAAACGTATTAACACAAATCAATGGCACCAATAAAAGCAAAATCTCCTTAGCAACATAATCTTGATTGCAAAAGGAGAACTGAGAGCATTTAGCAGAACAGTGGCCCACATGGAATACGCATTTGTCTGGAAGAATCCAGCACAAAGCCTAAAAGAGAGATTCTGAAAAAATCCAAAATTAACTCACAGGGAACAGTTACTCTTTTTTTCAAAAGTACACAATTGGCTACATTAAATCTATCGTATGCTTTTGGCTCAGCAACATTGTATCACACTGCTTTGCAAACTGAAATTACAACACCCTGCATGCTTCACATGAGTTACAGAGTGTTTTTTTGTTTGTTTTGTTTTTTGAGCTTTTTCCTTGGTTGATTTCTTTAGCAAAGCAAACAATAAAGCCTCAAGAAATATTCATCTCACACACAATGTAAAGAAAATTGAATGGCTATCTAACAGTATGTAAAACTGTAGGTACAAAAGGCGAGGCTACTTTTTTAGGCTTTCTGCAATGGATTCTAAGATAGCAGTAATGGCATTTTTGATGGGAATCTCCATTTGTGAAAAAAAGAAAATGCACTTCTGAGAATGCTCACATTTTTGTTAGAATGAAAAAAATGAATAAAAGTATGGAAATTCAGAAAATAAGGAATTCTATAAAAACAATACTGAGATAATTCAGTATTGTAAAATCAACTCACAAAATTTCCCTCTTAGCTTTTAAACATTTAATATCTATCATTATTTTAAATAATCTAGGTAATGAAGGTAAAAGCAACTTTATTGCCGAATGAGAAGATTCTTAGTGAACTGAGTTATTTTACTTACAATTCTACTTATGTATATATGTGTAATTATACATGTATCTCTCCCATGTAATCTAGAACTACCTTATAAAGATTTACACTAAATTAGGGTCAACCAAATACTCTGAAAATAAGTCTGAAAATATTTGATAAAATGAATCATACATGGTACAGTAAATATACTACATATGTATGCAGTAGATAAGAATTATGTCTGCCTCTACTAAAAACTTAACAGGCAACTGATACTATTAATTTAAAAGCAATATTCATTTTAAATTTAGGGATAACTTACAATGTTTGAAGAAAAGGGTTAGTAAAGCATGAACTGCATTCCTGCCACATTATGCAAGTAAACTCAACCACTGAGCTCTCCCACACTTCTTATTCTTTTTCCCAAGTATGACATTAGTTCATGAAGACACACAATTTTCATTTAGTTCTTTGTACACAGTTCTTAAATTCATATTAACTTTCTTCCCAAACATTCATGTAGGTTGCGTTTACTGAAGGCGTTTGTATGTGTGCTGAATTCATAGTCATTTCAACATTAACTTAGCCAGTTTCCTTTAAAGTGATGAGCTCTAAGATCTGAAGTTGCAACCTCCCTCTCTCCCTCTAGTCAGGGGATTGAACCCAGGGAATGACTAGCTTTTCTCCCCAACTCTTTGAGACAGCATCTTGCTAAATTACCCAGTCTTACCTCAAGCCTGCGATCCTTGTGCACCACAGTAACTGGCCAGCCTTGCTTTTACAACCTCACCTACACTGGCTTATGATTTTACCTAATATACCACATTAATATTTAAAGATGAAAATGCTATAAATATTTTAGTTTTAAGCATGAGGTCATGTGTTGAAATCATATGTTACAACAGACTCAGCTAAAAACAATTATTCTAAGCGAGCAAACTTACAAAAAGTTAAAAAAAATCCCCTAGCTCAAATTATGTCTTCATTTTTTTCTGCAGAAAATTCCAACTAACAAAGACTTATTTTATAAGATTAAATATACTGGAATCACCAATGAACCAAGTCAAGACACTCTAAATCCACCCCAACTGTAACTCCTCAAAATTTTAACAATAAATAATTAATTCACTTTAAGAGAAATTGACCATGTTTGTTTGGTAATGGCTTTGTGAATGATGAAAGCAAAAATACAATACGTACTCTTGAAATTCAACTTTACATTATACCAAAATTACCTTCCCTTTGTTTTTAATGTTACTGGACTTACCTGAATGTTACTAATATTACTTGAAAGCATAGCTAAAAGGGACCCCTGGTCTTGGTTCTGCACAACAGCTTACCTGTCAGAAAATTTCTATCTTATTTAAAACTATTCTATGCTCATTAAAGCACAAAGGAACAAATTTCTATAATCTTTTGTTTTAAAAGTCACATTCAATTAAAAAATAAAGCAAACTGTACTTTTCTCAATGTAGCCTCCTGTTACCTTCTTAAAGGACATGACAATACAGAAAAATTCTACCTAGAATAGTGTTTTTAAAATTTTCCCTTGTAATTATGTATAAGAATGCACAAAAACGCGTAACGCTGTGAGCAATTTGTGACCACTGTGCAACCTTCACCCCTGTAAGCCAGTGCGGGGTCACGCTGCTGTTCTTCTTCTGTAGGGGATTTGAGCATCTTGTCATCAGTGACCCCTACCTTGCTTCTCCTGCCTACTAAGTTTCACTACACTTACCTCTTCCAGAAAGGCGTATGCTAATAGATTTAACAAATACGAATAGAATATGAAAAGGGCTTAGACCTTGAGTGAAGACAGACTCCTGTTCATAAAGACTTCCTCCTACCAATTTGTAATGAGACTGTCGTATTGAAACAAGTTGCTACGACACAAAGAGATCTTTAGCACAATTCCCTGTTTCTTTTCTTCTAGATCTTAAGTGTATACAGAATTGATGTCAGGACAAAGAAACTTAAGTTTGCTTTAAGAAATTAAGAATCAGAATTGGGCATAGTGGCACATGGCTGTAATCTAAGCACTCGGGGAGGCTGAGGCAGGAAGATTACAATTTGAGCCCAAGCTAGGCAAACTGGCGAAATACTGACTTAAAAAAAAGATGTGTGGGGGAGGGATGGGGGGGATGCAAGGGGGTGGGAGTGGCAGCTAGGAAAATAGCCCAGTGAGGAAAAAGCCTTGAGTTTAATCCCTGGTACTGAAACACCCCCCCTCCCCCGATATGTATGAGGGAAAAACTGCAGCTTGGGGGAACATTATATCTCAATATAAAGAGAGTAGATAAAACACTGATGAATTACTTTCTCATGAAGGTTGTCTGATACTATTTATGCTTCCTTAAAAAGCAACAAAAACATGGTAACAGCTGACTTGACAAAAATTAAACTGGACAGCAATGCACTATTTGTCATAAAGGGAAGATGTCACTTTCACACTGGGCGCACTATGTTTATGATGAAGAGAGTATTTTAAAAAGACATGACTTTGCCCAAGTACTTTATAATGTAACTATAAAGTGTCTTCTTAAAAAATAATTTTTCTCAAGTATTACACATGTTTCCCTAAAGTTTAAACACACAAGGTATTATAAGTATTTATAGGGAGTACCCAGTCTCTTTAACATTAAATGCAAAATGTGACAATAATTTAAGTTTATGCTAACATTGTAAATAATTCAAGAAAAGCTACTCAATCATTGGTATTAAAGAGCTAGGTACTTGCTTTTATATAGGACTTAAAACAGGAAAATACCCATAAATGATTAAAACTACTGTGTCACACAATAACACCATGAGGTAGTCATATTACCTTCCTGCTACGGAAATAAAATCAAAGAGGCCAAGTACTCTGATAATCTTGTAGAATACCAAATGAATTTAAAATCAGCATCAGCATCCTAAATTTTGTTTTCAGTATTAACAAGTAAGGTAACACTAAGTATTTTGTCTGTTCAGCTTTTCATTTTCAGTGGAAAAATATTGATCCTTATTACAGAAACAGGTATAGAGAATTATGGTTAACAATATAACAATATGTAGGCTTCTGTTACACTGCTATCTAAAAGTCTCAGTGAATGTGTAGACAGGGTAACAAGATTACAGACATCTTTCTAATCTCAACTTGTATAAAATGTTATGTTCCAAAAAACCAACATAAAGTTGGCTATTTAACAAGAAACAATTAAAAATTCCGTTTAAGAGTTCAACACTTGAATATAAGCCATTGCAGGGTAATTAGTAGCTTGGTTTAAGATTGGCCGATTTAGTCTTCCTAAAAATTAGCTATATTTCAGTTTCCTCCAAAAATACTGATTTGAGAAGCAGCCCCACATTCAATCATCTTAATATTCCTTTTCTGGAAAGTCTGGACATACAGGATCTGTTAAAAAGAAAAATATCAATTGAATCACTGCAGCAATTAAGAAACTCCCTTTCTAAAATCCAAGCACCGCCTTTGCAGAATCAAGGGTGTCAACCACTCATTATTTTTTGTTTGTTTGAGACAAGGTCTCACTCTATAACCCAGGCTGGTCCTGAACTCACTATGGAGTGCAGGCTAGCTTTGGACTCATGGTAATCCTCCTGCCTCAGCCTCCTGAGTGCTGAGATTACATGCGTGACCACACTCAGTTTACGTAGTGCTGGGGAATCAAACCCAGGGCCTTATGCTTGCCAGGCAAGTGCTTTACCCGCAGAGCCATGCCTCCAGCCTCCCATTCATTATTAAATGCAACTAATTTTAATTGCCTTCTAAACATCTACCTAAAAATGCAAAAGAATTATCATTCTCAGCTTTGGGAAAAGACTACAAAAAGACACTCCTGAACTATATCCAGGTCTGGGTAAAGATTCTGTACCACCGAGAGGACAAAAAAAAAGAATCCATGGTGCTTCCAAAGGAACGAAGGAGAGAGAGGACCCAGGATCAGGTGTTGGAGTTCAGCCAAAGACAGTTTCAAACCCACTGTACTTCTGATTTAGTACTATTCACTAGCAGAAAGCCAAAGCAAGCATTCACAGAGAAACATCTGGCACGCAGCTAAAAGTATAATGTGAGGCCAAATACCACAAAAATTGTACAGACTATGTATATAATCCTAATAAAACTAGTGTAACTTACACTCATGCAACTAGAGGTCCAACTACACACATTACTATTTACTATCATTTTACAATCAACAATTGAAATGAAGTTTTCCCAATGTTACATGGCTGGCTTGTGTTTGCTAATAGAAATAAACTATAAATAATATTGAAAAACACACCATCAGGAAAGTGTGGCTCCTCCTGTTTAAAAAATTATTCAATTTCAAAATGAGTTCTCTAATAAAAAAATCACTGCTCATTATTATTCAAGGTTCTGTTCAATTTATTTGTGGATTTTAGACTAAAGTTACATGTGCATATTTTAAATAACTGAAATCTAGTCATCAGTGTTAATAAAATATGTGATCATTTTAAACAGCTAAGGTGATTCCCTTATGACTTTTGGCATCACCCATCCCAGAAGCCATATGTGTCACACTGTTTTTACTACAGTAAGGCATTTTTTTTTTTTTTTTTTTGAGACAAGAGTCTTGCTCTGTAGCCCAGACTGGCCTTGTACTCACACCAATCCTCCTGCCTTAGCCTCATGAGTGCTGGCATTACAAGCATGTGCCACCACACCCAGCTTTATGTGATGCTAGGGAACTGACCTCAGGGCCTTGCACTTGCTAGGCAAGCACTTTAACTGTTGTGCCATTCCTCCAGTGCTAGTCAGGCTTTTTAAAGGGGGGAAATCTGTTTATATCCACACATCCAAGGTAATGGATTAAAAAAAAAAAATTGCAAAGTATACTTTTTTGGGGAAAAAATTGTATACAGGAATGTTAATTGCCTATAAAATGCCAGCAATGTATTTTAAAAGATCAGAAGTTATTCATTATCCACTTGCCCTATATAAAATTCATACTTTGGATTTTCTACCAATACATTTTCTTGACCAGCTTAAAAAGCACTTATGTTCTGTATTCCATGAATTTGAAGTGAGAAAATACTCTCTGAAGAACAATCACCATTTTAACTATTTTCCTGGATTGATGTTCACGTAACATGGACTTCAAGATTTCTAGTTTCTAGCAATATTAACACTAAATTCATGACTCAAGAAGTGATACCATACTGGAGGCTACTAATGAAAAGTCAAGCATGAAATTCTCACTGCTAATGTGCTTAACGTAACACCACATAGGGAATACTTGGGGTTCTTTTCCATAAAAACACTGAAACTATAAGTGCGTACATTCCTAGGCAATCTTTAAGTAACTGACATACCTCTCAAATTAAAGAGGCTTTTAAAAAAATCTTAAGCTTAATATCATTAACTATAAAAGTTATGTTAAAATATTCTCACAGGAATATAGTAATTCTAAAAATAAAAACTGACTAGAAGAAAAAAATCATGTGTAAATAAGTTCTTGTAAAGCCAATCCTTACAGCACTACTGATTTACACAATTTTATATAGGAAGCACTGTAGTTCACAGCACTATCTATTCTATTCAGTCCTTAGGTTTTCCCGCTTATTCTGAACCATGAGGCTGACTCAGCATTATATGGAGAAACAACATTTTTTTACACTAAAACCACAGAAGAATACTGGAGCTTCCGAATAGCATTACTTTTAATTGCACTACTTTAAGGTGGTAGGAAAAACCCTAAATACAAATTAAATAAAAATGAGAAGTACTTGAATTCTTTGTATTCTTTATAGGAGTGTTCTTTAAATTACTCAGAGGGGCAATGGAAACAATTCTCAGACAAATTTTTTTTAAATCCTAATTTTTAGATTGTTCCCAATGGCCAAAATACAGTATTGAATGTAAAATACTGGCATTTAACTACTCAAATTTATATAGAAGTACAGTACTTTGGAAAAGTACAAAGAAATATTTTTTTAATACAGGTATATAAATTAATGAAACTGGTAAAAGATTTAATACAAGGGAAAAGTGGTACCAATCCTTAATACAAATCATTAAGCATAGTTCATATAACTTCAAAAGTTATTCACATTATTGCTCGATACCACAACTGCATGGAAGAAGTTCTTGACACACATTAAAACTTGTATAACTTGCAGGATTATAAAAACAAAAATTCATACATAGTTCATTCAGAAATTTTAAAAGTTTTAAAATGCATGGAAATATGTACAACCAAAAGGAGAAAAAATATATATGTATATGTATATGTATGTACGTATGTCTGTATGTGTACATTGAAAATGCAACAAGCTAATTTGACTCAAATTTGTATGTTACAATCTCAACCAAAGAATACATAACTGGTCTGAGAGTAAATGAGTGAATAAGAACTGTACTAAGTATGGCCTCCATTTCTTACTAATAGTCTATTCTAAATATACTGGGGTAGTGAACACCAGCTTAGTTTTGCTGTCTTTCCAAAACTCTTCAGAAACTTACAGCCATTCTATATTTGTGTTAGTATGGGACAAAGATTATTTCTTACAAATTTTTAAAAGGAATACTTCCATATACTGTATATAAGATTTGATGAATAAAAATAACCCAAATAAGGCTATTATTAATATCATCTTGATCAAAAATATACAGATTGTAATGCTACTGTATTTGTAATCCTGAGCTCTAGTTACCATTAGATGCATGCACACCATTCATTGATTTGTCTACACTAAAAAATACTTTATTCCTGGCTTATTACTACCTTTGAAGACAGGAATATTTTCAAAAAATTTTTTGAAAGGTCTTCATAATGTTAACAGATACATATACTTGTTGTAAACGGAGCATTAGGAATTTTATGAGAAGGAGCATGTTGGGTCCCAGAACGGCTTTAAAGAACAATTACTATTTTAAGAAAATTATTGTGTTAACATAAACTTAAAAAGAAAAGAAATACAAAGAGTGTGTTTTCTAGAATAATTAAGGAGAACCTCATGCAAAGATGTTTTCTCTATTAAGGAATTTATAAATAAAGGGTTGCATGTACCTTGGTGACAAAATAAAAAAGGCTGGCCACTCTTTATGCTAAGTTCAAATGTATTTTTTTGAGAATACAAAAAGTAATCCTTGAAAATCAGAATACGTAACAGAAAAGAGCACAATAACTTAAGTATTAAACATCTGTATGAAATAACTTGCAAAGTTTGACAAATATGCACACATAGAACATGCAGTTATTTAAAAAAACAAAAACAAAAAACACCACATGACTCTGTAGAACCAAGGTTATGTCACCACCAGGAGAGCACCAAGCAAGGCACCATTGGAAAGACAACATACTTGGAAAGTCTCTATAAATAAGGTAAATGCTAATCTGGTCGAAAAATTGGTGTCTTTGGTAAAAATTCTATGAGGATGACCTGCAAAAGGAAAGAAAAAAATTTTTAAGATCTAAGCAGATTGCTACATTAAAACTTTAGTAGCATAGTATCACCTAAATTTTTTGAAAAGCCAGTCACATTCAAAATTACAACTCTGCATTCTTAAAACATTTATCTGATAATCCAGAAAAGCATCACTGAGAATTTTTATTTCTGTACCTTTATCTAAGACATAAAACTCCTCGGCTTTATGAAGCAGGCAACAAAACATAGTCTAAGAAGACAAGTGGAGGTGGGTAATATTTATAGATCATACCCCGTGCTTGCCACATAAGACACACGTGCACAAATGAGAAAAGGTAGCTAGCGTTGCTAACTGCACATGAGGCTTTTCATACTATGTAAATCTACTTAATCTCAACAATTTATGAGACAAGTATTATTACTATTTTACCAAAAAGAATACTGATAATCACTGATAATCCCAGGAGTTGTAACACTGGATGCTGTAATCAGTATTTAACCAAAAAACTGTCTGAATGCCAAACAAAGCCTTGCCCTTTCTGCTTTTCTGTGACTGCTACTGATCCAGCATCTCTCTCAAGCTTCCCTTCTTTGCCAACCCAATTCCAAGGCTACTCTACATTTAGTCTCATTGTATCATTCAAGGGCGTGTAACCCCTACATAAAGGCCCCTTCTCTTTGTTGAGATTCTTCTCTTCTGGGGCTAGCAAAATTAAAATTTGTTCCCAAAAAAATTTAATAGGAAAACAAACATACGAAACCCCCGCCACCACCCCCCCCCCCCCCCCCCCCCCCCCCCCCCCGGCCTCCAAGAAATACAGAAATTAGCCACACCTAGTTTTTAATCCCAAACTTGAACTTTCCTAAACCACAATTCAATCTTTCCTTTGCTACAACTCTGGAACAGATGCTGATTTAAAACTTATCTGAGGCTGGGCATGGTGGCACAAGCCTGAATGCCAGTATTTGGGAGGCTGAGGCAAAAAGATCACGCGTTTGAAGCTAGCCTAAGATACACAGGGAGTTCAAGACAAGCCTGAGCTACATAACTATACCCTATCTCAAGGGCTGAGTTAACTAAAAAAATAAATAAATAGCTATGCTCTATCTTAAAGAATAACAAAACAACAAAAATTACTTAACTTGAACAATTTCCAAGATTGGGTGAACCCAGTTTTTCTTTTTAGAAATGGTGCTTTAATATGATTTCTAGTCTTGAGCAGCTCTATTGCAAGTTAGCAATGTGGGCCAGAACCTTCATTTTCATTCTTGAGTTCTTCTGGCTTTTCTCTGCCTCAATGCATTCCTGTCCTACTTTAGTTACTTTACCCTAAGCCTTAAGTACTACCTTTGTCACACTCCTGACCTCTCATTTGTCCATAAAATATTCACTAGCTTCCTGTTCAAATAATTTCTCCCACTCCACTTTTTTATTTGAGTTACGTCTCCTAGTTTCTCAGCTTATTCACCTATAAAACTGAAGGAATGGGCTAAGTGACAAGACTCTGTACAGATCTGAAATCTGATAATTATTTAAACCACTTAAAAGTCACCTTGTCTTCCATCAACTGATCTCAACAATTTCAGCCCTTGGTGTAGACATCACATTTTACAGTGCAAAATAAATGTTATTTTTTAGTATATCTGAATATTTTTGGAGGGGGTTGTTTTCTTTTTCTGTCCCCCCCCCCCCCCTTATGAATCAAAAAGACTCTAGACTAGTCCTGAACTTACTCGTTATGTAGCCAGGCTAGCCTTAAACTCACAGTAACCCTCCTGCCTCAGCCTTCCAGAGCTAGGACTGCAGGCACACATCACCATGCCAGATTAATGTTTATGGGACGCTGGGGAATAGAACTCAGGGTCTACTGAGCAATGCCCCCAGCACCTATCTGAATTTTTATTACTTTTATTTTCTCCAGTGCTGGAGATTGAACTGAGGGCCACATGATGTTAGGAAAGCCCTCCAGGACAGCTGCCTGCTCAGGTTTTGTTTTGGTTTGTTTTTTGGGTGGTGGTTTGATTTTTGAGGCAAGATCTCAGTAAATTGCCCAGGCTGGTTTCAAACTTGGGTTCCTCCTGCTTTAGCCTCTGTGGTAGCTGAGATGAAAGAACGTATGTTACAAAGTCTTTCCCTTCACAGATCACACACAAAAACTAGCCACTGTTTTGTTTCTTCTAAATAGAACCTCTCTATCATATATGAAGAACAGATAAAGTATTATTTTCTCAATTATCTCCAATATTCAAAATATGATCCAAGAGAATTATTTTAAATTTCTGTAAGTTATAGAAAAGTTGAGGGCAAAGAAGAATATGCAGTGAAAAAGTTCAAATTCATTAAATAAGGATACATGCTCTTCTTACTAGATTAAATACTATTTTGACTTTATAAAATTATTTTATAACATTTCAAAGCTACAGTATTCCTGGTTACAGCTACTAGACATACATACCCCCCAAAAAATCTAGAAAAACACGTTTTCCAATTTAAAATTATTTTCACTATTCTTCTGGGTATCTTTTTATGATATAGTGTGTGAAAGAGCATGATAGCTTAAGAGCTTAATTATGTAAAAATTCAAGATAGATTAGAGGAATTTTTACAACCAAAATATATAGTTCAGGATGTAACAGATTATTTTTAGTTAATAAAAAAGCCACAAAAAGACTAAGTATATTTTGTGAATGAATGCTATTCATATGGCTGTACTTCAAAAATCACAGCATTGGGAGTAACTTTACTTATTCTGAAGTGCTGAGATTAAGCCCAGAGCCTCCCACACACTAGGCAAGTACTGTACAAGTGAGCAATACTGCTAGCTCAGGAGTAACTTTTATGTTTTCCTTTCTGAAGTATATTTGAAATACACAAAAATAAAGCCTCAATTTTAAGCTTAGCACTTGGGTTTATAAACACAGTAAATATATTTTCACAGAATTCTTTAATTCTCTTATCACTCCCTCCAAAATACATACATAAATCCTTTTACACTGATGAAAATACTATTATTTTCAAAGATTAACCACAGAATATGCTACATACATACAATTTTAAAGACGTATCAAATGTTTTTCTTATAATCATAATTTAATGACTGCTATCATAAAGATAGTCTACATTATTCGGTTTACTGAAAAGAGCTAGTTTACGAACAAAAAGTAGACACTTAAAAAGTATCTTTTCTGTTCAAGGCTAAAAGTGGGATTTGAGTGCACAATATTGAAAGAACCAGAAAATGCTAACAGAGAAAGATATTTTATAATAATCTCCAACTATTTAAACACTTTCAGTCAATCTTATCTTTTATGCACACACAAACAATCTTTGATGGTGATATTATTTTAAGGAATAGACAAAGTTGTCAGAAATGTTATACTAACTACTTCACAAAGGCTCTGGTTTTAATTTTCAGCAATTAAATCTTTCCTAATCTTTTTCTTTTAATGCAATACTCTTCCACATTTACAACAAAACACTCAATTTCAAAGGAGAATAAAAATTCATAATTTTCTACAGTATTTCAAACTTACGGAAAGAAAAACAATTGCTCAAGAAAATTCCTGAGTCAAGAAATTAAGTTTGTGAAATTCATTGTCTATACATGTAAAATTAAATATAAATACAGGACAATTAACATGTCATGTCCTTTTTACTTTTAAGATAATTTTTACATTGCAAGTTTTAATAACAGTTCGAACGATTCTCTAAAGGCCACTGAGGTACAGAGACAGAGAAAGTCTATAAAGGCTAAAGGTTTCTTAAGCTCCAACGGCTTGGCTGAAAGGTTTTCTTCCATACTTGGAAACTTGATTAGCATTATATAAAAAAGCCATATCTGACTTGATGCATAACCAAAGTTGTGGTTATTCTTTATACAGCACCTAAAATTTCACACTCCATCAACACATGTTCAGCCTATTTTATCTTGGCAATTAATTTATTATTTTTCAGAACACAGAGAAGCCTTGTTTTCAAGTCATTCATAACTTTATAAATCAGTCTTGCACATGAAACCCATGCATCTGTGAAGCGTAGAAAATCCTTGCACTCAGGAGATTAAGCTCCTGACACCTATGCTGATTAATAATCATGGAAAGAATAAGATCAGAAGCAAAATAAATGATCATTTAATAGAGAAACTCACAAAACAGCCCTTTAACTTACATATTCCATCATGTTATTCGTTTCACATTTCCTTTTGCTCAGTCTCCAGTGCAAGCACAGCTAGACAAGGAGGAGAGTAAAAGAAGAAAAATGAGCTCCATTTTATTGCAGCACACAGACTCACCCATTTGTCCACCTTTCATATTTTTAGTTCAACAAAAGCATCTGTTTCCATACTGTGCAATTCAGACCCCAACAGTACGAAGCTGCTCCCTGTGGTACTCACCTTGTGGTATAACCTATTGTTTTCCCATTCTAATAACTTCTCAATCGATCTTCGTGTCTGGAAGACAAATGAGGAAAAAGTTTACTCTTGACTGGTTTTAGAAAAACTTCGTTTTGCAGCTGCTTTTGGTGTGAAAAGGGTAGAAATATAAGACAGTGACTAAGTATAGGGTGGTCTGTACTGCCCTCGGTGCTCAGCACTAAACAGTGCCCTGAACAGAAGCAGTACTCTTTAAACCAACACATGGCTTTGTTTTTCAAGTACACACATCTTTTTCTAAAAACTGTTTCAAACTTACTAATTTAAATCTATCAAAGGTCATTTACCAACAACCAATGTCATTTACCAAATAGTTTAAATCTCCATTCTTTCAAATATATTTCTGCAATATTTGAATAGTAATGAAAGTTTTGTACTTTAAAACAAAAGTAATTAAAGTATTAGGTAACAAAATAAATGCAAATGGACTTTAGGATAAACCTAAAAGTGAAACAAACCTTTAATTTTAAAATACTTAAAAATAATGTCCATACTGCAAAGCCTGTTTATTAGATAATTCCAGGTAGATTTTTCAAAGACAAAATTTCATCTAAACCTATATATAAGTGCCGTGATAGAAAAATCAAATTCTTAGTCCAATCTGATTGTTTCAGGAATCAATTGAGAAATTTACTTCCCTTGATTGTTGTAATGTACACTGTGCAGTACAAAGTGTGTCCTGCTTGCAAGGGTGAATAAAGGAGAGGAAAATTCATGGCACCAGGTGTTGGGATGAGACTGATGCAGCTGCAGGTGCAAAACTGACAGTGTGACCACAGGATCAACTGCAACTTGGTACAGCTGCAGCCTTCCTGAGAGGGAAATATAAAAGGATCTATCGCTCTTAATTTGGCATCACTGTAAAAAAAGTATTAATATCAAACATGATAACATGCATATCAAACAAGAATGAGCTAGGTAAAATTATTAGGATCAAGCTGCTTTTTAAAAAAATTTAATGTCACATAATAAGATGTTAACATTTATTTAAATATCTAGTTCCCAACATTACCTTTTAGGACACTCAACATGCTGAAGACACACTGAAGTCTCATAGGTACCAATTATAATTCACACCTACAAAAGAATTACCACTGCTGCCTTACATCTTCCAAGCTTATGCCATAAAAATGAGAAAATCAATCGCTTTCTGGGTAACGTACCAATGACTAATTTATTACATTACTTTTTTGAACAGTCTTCTTGGCAAGAATTTTAAAGAAAAAAAAAGTGCCCTCGTTAACAATGATCAGCAGACCTCACTTGTTTCTTTGTAAAGATAGCCTTTTAGAGGCAGCTCTCCTTTTAAATGAAAATAGGGCAGCAGTTATGGTCACACTTTTTGTTAATTTAGTTGCCAGTCAGCCCCAAATCAAAAGAAAATAAGGCTGCAGAGTGTAATTAACATTCAGTTCAGTCGTTTTGTCCCTTGTCTAGCCCCCAAGCTTTGTTAAAATTGCCATCTGAATGCTGAAGGCTGTAGGGAAATCGATTTGATTCTAATCGCACCATGAAAAGAACATGATCTAACTGCTTTCAGCCCTCCGTAAATCTGTACTAGGTCTTTAGCACAATGCAACTTCCAATTTAAAAAGCACTGAATGTCTCGTCAATGACTTTGTGAAGAAAAAAGAACAAGGAGCAGACATAAAAATTCCAATAGTTGTTTAAGCATTAAAGTTCATTTGCATCACAGCGAACCTGAAAAGGGCTGACCTCTCAAACCGCCTCTCAGGTCTATGAAGTTGTAGCCTTGACAAGCTCACATTGACAGAGCTCATTGACTCTGAAAGGCTACTCTATCAATGGTGAAAAATGGCAATAGGTTCTACTATGAGCAGGCATCTGCCTGCCCACCCGCTGCTAAACCAATGGTAAAACCGATTCAAAACCTGAATCTACCTTGTAATCTTCCTTTCTAGGAGCTTTTAATAATAGATTAAGATTACTACACAATTTGAGGTTTTACTTTTACTGATGGTTTAAGAGGGGAAAGGAAAGATGAAAGAACCAGGGTGGGGAGAACAAGCTTTCCAAGTCCACTGTTTCACACTAATATATAAAAACAGGACCCCAAAGTTGTATTTTGCAAATATTAATCAAAGATAAAATGTTACCACCATCTTCATTTCATCAGAAATAAAACTCGTGTTATATTTTAATGAGAACAAGTCTCATTATGATACATACGCCCAATTTAAATTTTTAAAATATTTATTTTAAGCAACTTCAATCAACTACCAGTATTTAAATAAAAGATAATTACAAAGTATGAGCAGAAAATTCCAAAATAATTATGTACGTATTTTGAATTTACTCTTTGCCTCTAATTAAGTTTAATGATAGGGTTTGGTATAATAATTGCATCTTACGATATTTAAGAATTCTAAACCAAACAAACCCCACTCTGCCATATTCTGCGTAAGGATCTAAATATACAATATTTCTACACACTTGACAATCTGACGTAAAAGCTGTGAATTAGCACCATCTAATCTTGCTATAAGACCTTCCTGCTTGACAGGTGAAAAAAAAAAAAGTACTTGCACGTGCAGCTTAATTAATCATTGCACTTGACATCTCAATGATTTACAGTGAGGAGCAGGTGAGAACATACAAAACCAGAAAGGAACCCTTGACAAGAGTGGAACACTTCTAGCACACTAAGGTGACAAGTATACAGATTCTAGCAGTGACAAAAAAAAAAGAAACTGTGCCACAAATTATTTGTTAGTAACAACAAAAGCTCAAATTAAATGGAAAAAAGCCTTAACTACTGAAAATGTTTAGTACTCTAATTATTTTGTTAACAAAATCAAAATATATTTTCAAAATTAAATACAATACAAATTTGGCATGTAACAAAAATATGACATTTTAGCATTTATAAAAGTGATTTCAAAGCCTTCTAACTTCTATAAAAAGAAAGCAATTACAATCACAGTCACCTAGAAATAAAAGCATGTATGTCCACAGGGCTGGGAAATATGATTCAACACTGCTAAACTCTACAGTTATTAACTGGACAAGCAAACACCATCATATAAAAACCTATCTCTGAATTTTAACTATACAAACTGACTTCCAAATTTAAAATAGATTAAAGCAAATTAATATGCATCAGAAAAAAGTGTGTAGAGGAATCTGTCAAAATGAGATACCAACAAAACACCACCTTTCTAGGATAGCTTCAAAAATTATACCATTTAAATTTTCTTAAAAGAATTTAGTGCTTGTGAAAAGCACCAGACTAATAGTCATGGGAACTAAAAATCTTCTGTCTAGCTGAAAGAACAGGGGAAAGGGCAGTGCAGGCCTCAGTACAAGCTCCCCTCCGGTGGGCCTTAATCCCTTTCAGTGTTCACTCTCTGGGGGTGAGAAGACAGGTTAGTGGTTCTTTAGCAATGAAGCTTGTCTTCATCTGCCTAAGATGTTCAAGAAGAAATCTGACTTTATCATGGATTCTTTAATTAGAAAGATCAAGACAACTTTTTACAAGATCAGTGTCATGTCAGTCAATGGACGCCCTCTCATCTCCCTTATCATGCAGCTCCCTTTGAATTACCAAAAATAAAAAAGAATTTAAAACCAAAATTCTTGAACATGTGGGTGGTTATATTTTTCTCACTGGTGAACTAGTTTTTACAAAGCTATTCACTTATGTTACAGTTTTTTATAAAAAGGCTCAAAAACACTTCAAGAACTACATAGATATTAAACTGACTGACACTGAGCAACAAGTAGTAGTAAAATGAGGACATACATTTTGGTTTCTATTTTTTTATTGCATTAGGTGTCTCTTTGAAACTTTCGGTAGAATTGTGGAAATAAGTCAAAACATGAAAACTGTAAAGAAATAAAAGGATCTGAATGATTTGCAAAATGGCTGGATGAATTAAACCATAACATTAAATATCTTACCTCACACAGTTTCCAAATAAGAATCTAAAGTAAGTTTGTAAGAGTAAAACAGATGAAACACCTAGAAAAAACTAAATTACAATATAAACTTAGGCTTTCCTAAAATTTCAAATTTCCTTTATTATATAAAATATTTGTATGATTTTTCCTAAATAACTCAAACTTTCTAAGTCATAAATTATTATTCCCTATAAATAAATTGCCACTAGATGTATTTCAAAACAGGAAAGAATCGTCTAGAAAATTTTGTATTTATTTTCTCTCATTTTGTTACTACTATTACCTGATAGTACACATTCACCACTAATGAATAATTTATTCTCAATTAATTTGAAAGTCATTTTCAGACTTTTATAATCACTTATAAAAGCTCAGCTACTTAAATTTATAACTAAAATTTACTTGAACTGGATTTATTCACAACATCACAAAAAGTCAAAGCAGGATATTCAAATGTTTAATTTTTTTGTTTAAAACAAATTTGAATTTTAAACTCCTAAATTCATAATGAATTAAGCTTTTTAAAAAGTAGAATGCTTTGAATGTACTCATCTTATTTTTAACTTTTTCAAATAAAAATGATACACATCTTTAGGCACCTGTAAAAAGAAACTGTTAAAAACCAATGTAACAATGTTTACTTACAAGTTATCAGAAAGAATTCATACACAATTTAGAATGAATTACTTAAGCATAGGAGAAACTTCAGAGGAAAATCACTTGATCCGCTTCTCTTCTGGATTAATGTTAAATCTTATATTCCACATATATACAGAAAATTAAATTTTACCAGTATCAAGATATATCCTTGACTCACCAACAATAATACAAAAGGATTCATCAAAATAACTTTTAAGCAAATTCCCTTCCTATAAGTAAAAGCTCAAATTTAAAACTAGATGTGAACTTTAACTTTCAAATAAACTAGATATACTAAAATACTCAGTGAAACACCATTAAAACAACATTTTAATAATGTTTCTTGAAAAGTACCATTATTAGATGGAGTTAAGCTCAGCAGTTAAAGTGCTTGTCTAGCAAGCTCAAGGCCATGAGTTCAATTAGCCAGCACCACATAAAGCTGGGCAGAGTGGTGCATGCCTGTAATCCTAGCACTCAGGAGCCTAAGGTGTAAGGATCCCCTTGAGATCAAGGCCTGTCTGGGCTCAAGTCAGTTCAGGACCAGCCTGGACTGCACGCAGAGCGAGACCCTATCTAAAACAACAAAAAAGATATCCTCTTGAATGAAGCATTAACCTACAGCTCCATCTCCCAGGAGACTGACGCAGAGAGAATCTTCAGAGCTCAGGAAGGAGTTCAAGGCCAGTCTGGCAACACAACAGCAACAAAAACAAAACATCCACAACTTAAAGCTGCACTGAACCACTGCTTACAGAGGCTAATCTTAAAATAACTTATGAATACATGAAACCTCATCAAGAGTTTAAAAGCTAGGCTAGTGTCTGGCTCTCACCTTTATTTTCTGGTACTGTGAACTGATGCCATGGCCTGCTAGGGCAGGCATTCTACAACTGAGCCACATTCCTAGCTACCTGTCTATACCAACTTCCATCCATCCATCCACCCATCCACTTAACCACCTATCAACAAAGTCTCAATAAACTGCTGAGGCTGGCCTTGAACCTGGGATCCTCCAGCCTCAGCCTCCAGAGTGTTTGGGATTACAGGCATATACCACCAAGTTTGCTACGGATTCGGATACATCTTTAAAGCCTCAATGGTACCTCTACACATTTAAGGCTTAATGTTTATGCTTCTATGAACAGGCCCTTTAATATGAGAATTTGGGGGCTGGAGGAACGGCTCAGCGGTTAAAGCGCTTGCTTAGCAAGCGCTAAGTCAAGTGCTAAGTACCAGAGTTCGATTCCCCAGCACCACATAAGCTGGGCGTGGTGGTGCACGGTTGTAATCCCAGCACTCAGGAGGCTGAGGCAGGAGGATTTGCCCTGAGTCCAAGGAGAGCCTGGGCTCTGTAGTGAGTTCAGGACCAGCCTGGACTACAGAGCGAGACCCTGTCTCAAAAAAAAAAAATATATATATATATATATAAAATAAAAATAAGATGAGAATTTTGTAACATTTTTATTCTAATTAAAACAAATTGTCAGTGCTATTCACACTTAATGACCTCAATTGTTATGACAGCCACTTTCCTGTTTCAAAACCAAAGCACTCTTCTAAATGAAACGTCAGTAAATATATTCCTCCAGTTATATGAACTCTTTTATGAAATAATTTTTGAAAAGTGACTTAAAAAAGATTCCCACAAGGTTAGCCTACTTCTTTCTTCTGCATTTTACGATAGGGAAAACAGAGAGAAAGGAGCAAAGGAACAACAAACTTGTACAACCAGAATTAGATAAGACCTATTTCTTGGGCCAAAGGAATAGCACAGCAGTTAAGGCACTTGCCTAGCAAGCACATGGCCCTGAGGTGACTGCCCAGCACCACATAAATTGGGTGTGGTGGTGCATACCTATAATCCCTATAATATCTATAATTGGGGAGGCCTTATAAGGCAGGAGGACTGCCCTAAACTTAAGGCCAACTGAGCTACACAATGAGTCAGGACCAGCCTGAACTACAAAGTAAGACCCTGCCTCAAAAACAAACAAAACTTCTTTCAGTTTGTCCCTCCTTTAAAGCGTAAATACAAGTTTCAATAAGAGATGCATTGTAGGGGGGGAAACAAATCTTTACCAATTTACTTCTTTGCTAGGAAGGAGGGACCTGATAGCTATTCTAAGGTAGCACTGTGGCTGGATCCCCCAGAGTCTCATGTACGTGGATGTTAATGTATTAACTATGGAAGACTGTGCTGTTTAAGGAGACGGGTCCTGGTCAAAAGGAAAGGATGACAGGCATGTGGTAGATTACAGAAACGTGGTGGAGGGCAGGTGTGTGGGAGGTTACAGATTACAGGCATGTGGTAGATTAAAAGTGTGTAGCACATGCTGGTGGGTACGTGGCCTGGAGGGAGTAGAACTCTAGGGTTAATCCAGAAGGAATCCATTCACTGGGACACGACCTGGAAGAATATACACTAGTTCCTTCCTTCCTCACTTACTTGACTGCCGACTGCGATGCCAGAAGAGGTCCTCTGCCACGTGCTTCTACCACTGCCATCTGTCCATGTGTAGCCTGGTATCTTCTGAAATTATGAACTAAAATAAATCTTTCCTCACTTAATTTGTGTATGTTGGATACTCTGTCACAGCAACAACTAATGACTAAGACAGAGAGGTATATTCATTTTCTTTTCTTTTTAAAAACAGGATCTCATTCTACAGTCCAGGCTGCCAGGGCACACGCTCTATCTAAGCCATCAAAACTGAACAATTTTCCTGCCTCAGCCTTCCAGCTGATAGCATTAAAACCAGGTACACACCACCATGCCCAGCTCATTTGTTTTTTAAAAAATAAAACAGAAGCAAAAGCAATACATTCACTCTTTAATTGTCCATCTTAAAATGAGTTTTTCTCCTGTATCTGCATTACCTGCTTCACAACCTCTTCCTTTACTGAGTCTGTCCCTAGCACCACATAAACTGGACGTCGTGGCACAAGCCTGTAATCCCAGCACTGTAATCTCAGCACTGTGAGGCTGAGGCAGGAGGACTGCCATGAGTCCAAGGGCAGCCTGAGCAATACAGTGAGTTCAGGACCAGCCTAGGCTACAGAGCAAGACCCTGTCTCAAAAAAAAAAAAAAAAAAAAAGTGTTTTCTTTAATTAAAAGCAGGCCCACTGGCAAAGGCCATTAAACCCAGCACTCTAGGAGGGTGAGGTAGGAAAACTATAAGTTTAAGCCTAGCCCAGACAACTTAGCAACTTAGTGAGACCCTGTGACAAAATCAAAACTAAAAAGTAGACAAGGAACACAGCTCAGTGTGAAGTCCCTGGACTCAATCCCCCAAACCACAAATAAATGAATACATAATCCATCAACCAAGATATTTTTAACTTAAGTATACTCAAACCATTCATGTTCATTTTCTCCAGGGTTATCTGAGAGAAAGATCTGTAAATTGTATTTTATACTGCTAAATCTATTATTATACATTAAACTAAAATAAAACTTTTTCTATAACAATGATCAGGTTGATGAGGCTGAAGGAATAGCTTAGTGATTAAACAATCTAATGATGCAGCTCCAAGTCCTTGAGAAACAACAAATCAATTCCAAAGGTAGTAGAAGGAAGTAAATTATATGAATCAGAGCAGAGATCAATGAAATTGAAAGTAAAAATCAATAGAAGGGATCAATGGACCAAAGAGCTGGTTCTTCAAAGGATAAATTAGATTGATAAACTTCTACACAAACTCATCAAAATAAGAAAAGAAAAAATCCACATCAATGCAAGTAGAAATGAAAAAGGTGAAATCACAACAGACACTGATGAAATCCAGAGAATCATACAAAACTATTTTGAAAAATTTTATTCCAACAAATTCACGAACTTAGAAGAAATGGATAAATTCCTTGACACATGATACACCAAAATTGAGCAAAGAAGATACTGAAACCCTGATTAGAGAAATAACCAGGGATGAAACAGAGGCAGTAATAATTGATCTACCAACAAGGTAAAGACCAGGACCTAATGGATTCACTGCGGAATTTTATCAGAACTTTAGGGAAAAGTTAGTGCCAATTCTCCTTAAACTCTCCCGTGAAAGTGCAAGAGAGTGAAAGCTGCCCAACTTCTTCCTGTAGACATCATCTTGATTCCCAAACCAGACAAAGACCCAACAAAGAAAGCTATAGGCCAATTTCCTCAATGAATATTGATGTAAAAATCCTCAGTAAGATACCTGAAATCAGACTGCAACAAATTATTTAAAAGATCATTCACCATGACCAAGCTAGCTTCATCCCAGGGATGCAAGGCTAGTTCAACATATGCAAATCAGAGCTGGCGGAATGGTTCAGCAGTTAAAGTACATGCCCAGCAAGCTTTTAGGCAAGCACTAAGTACTTGAATTCAATTCCCCAGTACCACATAAACCAGGCACTGGTGGCACATGCCTGTAATCCTAGCACTTAGGAGGCTGGGACAGCAGGCTGGTATATATAGTGGGTTCAGGACCAGCCTGGACTATAGAGTGAGACCCTGTCTCAGAAAACAAAAACAAAAACTAAACCCCACAAATAAATTAATGTAATATACCCATATCCACAACAGCAAGGACAAAAACCACATGATCATCTCAATAGATGCAGAAAAAGATTTTGACAAAATACAACACCTCTTCCTGATTAAAACTCTAATGAAAATAGGTATAGAAGGACCCTATCTCAAGCTGATAAAAGCAATTTATGACAATCCTACAGCCAACATCATCCTAAATGGGGAAAAATTGAAAGTATTTCTCCACATATCAGAACAAGACAAGGGTGTCCATTCTCACCACTCCTATGTAACATAGTGCTCGAAATCTTAGCCAGGGCAATCAGACAAGATACTGGAATAAAAGAAATATTCAAAGGAAAGGTTGAAGTCAAGCTATCCTTATTTGCAGATGACATGATTCTTTACACAGAAGACCCCAAAAACTCTACCAGAGAATCTTAGACCTAATAATCAAAGTCAGGATATAAAATCAATATACAAAAACCAGTAGCATTCCTCTACAGCAACAATGAAAACACTGAGAAAGTGATTAGAAAAACAATTCCATTCACAGTTGCCTCAAAGAAAAATATCTAGGAATTAATCTAACAAAGGAAGTGAAGGAATCCTACACTGAGAACTACAGTACTCTGAGAAAAAAATTGAAGAGGGGCTGGAAAAATAGCACAGCAGTTAATGCACTTGCCTTGCAAATTCAAGGCCCTAAGTTCAATTCCCCAGCACCACAAAAAGCTGGGCATGGTAGCACATGCCTGTAATCCCAGCACCTGAGAGGCTACATTGACACAGGAGGATTGTCCTGAGTCTAAGGCCAGTGTGGGCTACCACAGTGAATTCAGGACCCGGCTGTGCTACAGAGCAAGACCCTGTCTTAAAAAAAAAAAAAA
>PVKB01004214.1:117557-153826 GCA_004027205.1 Ctenodactylus gundi | reverse complement strand
ACTGGCAGCTGTGTGTCTACCACCTTCTTTGTTCCCGCTGCTGCCCATAGTGTCGCTATGCTCAGTGTCCCTATTCTCAGTCTCATTTTCCCGCTACAGAATGCTGTGTTTTCCCTGTATCCCTCCCAAGTTCTGCCCTTCAAGTGCCTGTGCTCAAAATTTTCTTGTTAGTGCTCTCACAAGTAATGTTAAATCAGAAGCTACCTCCTGATCTCATTTTAGCTTCATTGTCTCTCTAAATCAATATTTCTAGATAAGATCACATTATAAAATATGAAATTAAGACTTTAAAGATGCAAATTTTCTGGATGTACAGCTTAATTCATAACAGGGCCCTGATGTAATATGCACATAAAGGCAACATAGCATATTTGAGAGATTTTTGAAATTCTGTCTGGAGGTTCTCTTCCTCTTTAGCATAGGAAACATTTTCTCTGCCTTCTATTTTTTGCTTCTCTATCTATTGCAGAACAAATCAGCATCTAGATGGATCTCAGTTGGTCAATCATTTCAGACTATTGGCGCTAAATATCAAGGGTGATATAACATTTCAGGCTTATTCAACATTGCTTTCTTACAAAAGTTCTTTTACTTTCTTAATATTCATCTACTGATATTTTTGCACTAGAAAATGATTTCACAAAGGCATTGGGTTTCTACACACTAAACATACAATTTCATCTAAACATGTCATTGCTTCTAAAACTTCATTTTAGAAGAAAGACAAAAATAATACAAACCAACAATCTTGAAACTGGAGGAAGAGATCAGTGGTTAAAATGCTTCCCTAGCAAGGTCAAGTCACTGAATTCAATTTCCCAGCACCATATAAGCTGGACAAAGTGGCACACGCCTATAACCTCACCATTTGGGAAGTCAAGGCACAAGGATTGCCACAAGTCCAAGGCTAGCTTGTGTTCCATAGTGAGCTCAGGACCAGTTTGGACAACAAACAAAGACCCTGTCAAAAAGAAAAAGAAATAAACAAAACAAAACAAAGAAGAAACATTAACAAGATTTTCTAATTGTAAGTACAGGCATTGCTTCTAGTGAATTAAAGCATAAAATCTCTGTAGCCTCACAGAACTTCATGATTGTTCTGTAGAAAAGTCCAGTTCTCTGTGGGAGGAAAGCTGAGAACTCAGCACAGAATACATGTTTTACAGAATTCTTACCAGTTTTCACATATTGACCATGCTGTTCATACCACCAAAACCATCTTTTATACACAATTCTCTCACCAAGATATATCCACCAAGAGTTATGTTATTTTTCTCTCTCTCAAAAGTCTAATGCATGTGAAATTCACTGGGAGCTTGGAATTAAAGGGTGGAAGAGTGTTCGCTATTTCCTTCTTTCCTTCTGGGACTTGACAGGTTCTTGTTTCTGGTGTTGTGCAGGACCACCTCTACCTCTGCCACGTGCTTTTAATGTTGCAAGATGCGGAATTGAGTGGACTGCGAGCTTCTGAAACTATGAGCTAACATAAATTTTCCTGCCCTAATTTGTGTAAATTGAGTATTTAGTCACAGCATAAAAACTAAGGCAAGAAGTCTTTCTCCTTCTTGTCCTTCCTATCTGTTGCAAGCCACCAGGAAGGGATCTTCTTACTTTAGAATGACATGTCAGTCATCCACAGACACACCCAAAAGTACGCCATAGGTCAGTTGGGTGTTTCTTTGGCCATTTCAAGTTAACAGAGTGTGATAAATGATCGTACAACTTGGAAGGGTTTTACATTGTTTCACACCTGGAAAAGTGTATATGAGTAGTATGGACCAGTGAAAGTCATTTTGGAAAATGGGTCTCTTTATGTAACATGTCAATCATTTTCAATCCCATCAACTCTTCTCTCCTTGTTCTTTCGTTTGCATCTCAATTCTCTCCTTTCCACCTAAACCTTTTCTTTTTTTCTACATTCCATCTAAAAAAATCTCCCTGCCTTCAAATGTCGGTCTTCTCTTATTTTGCTTTTATTTTGTTCATTTATCTGGATTCTAAATATGGCATTACTAATAGAATATTTCAGCTGATAGAACTAGAAAATATATATGTATATACAATGAAGGAAGTATACGCATATATATATATATATATTCAATATATTATATTCCTCTACTTATTCAAATAATCAGCAGTATCTATTTATTCTGATGTCCCCACTCTGGATAAGCACAATGATTATTGGATTTTTCTTCTTACTGATCTATACTTTCTCTCTTTAACAGAAGCACATATAATACTGGGTTTCTGTAATCTGATAATTCACATTTTAATACTATTGTCCATGAGTGGGTTTCTGAGTTAATAAACAGGTCCTTGGTGAGAAATATGTGTGTGAAATAGACCACGGTATCTGTGTTTAATTCTTTTGTTCTCATATCACAGTATTCTAGCTAAAATACTCTCTCTAAAAAAAATTCATCATTTAAATGAGCCAAATATATTATACACATTAAAACTCCCTAAAATGTAATGGTGGAAAAGAAATGGGGGTGATAAACAGGTAAAAATTACTATAGTTTATCACGTACATGTGCAAATCTGCCAAGATGAAACTAGTTAATCAGTATGACCAAAAAATTGTGAAAATTAGTTGACTTTTTCACATCTTTTGTCACAGCAATAAAAAGCAACCCAGTTTTCTTTTGGAGTGTGTACATTTATGTAATAAAAAATCATAATAAGTTGTTCAGTTGTAAATATCTAAATGACCAAAGCCCAGGATCTTGAAATATAGAAGAAAATTTTTGTATCTGGGTCATTAGAAATAACAATAAGAGGTTTTATCATATTTATGTTATTTATTACATGCAAATATTTCCATAATAAAAAATCTTTTATTCTATTTAGTTTAAAGTATATTAATATTATGTATTGAGCATCATAAAATATTATTCTCAGGCTATCAAATCAATAGCGTATTTAATTAGCTGCATTACAGATCTTTGGTCACGATAAGGTTGTGCAGGTTACTGTAACAACATATTTCATGTGAGAGGTACTTAGATGTTCACAGATGGTAGAACTAAGACAGGAAAAATGCATCTTAGTTTAACACACTGTGAATTTTAATTAACATAAATAGTAGTCCCTTACACAAGAGAGTAATCAAATGTCAATTTCTTTCATAATACATAGTTAAAATTTGCAGATGAAATAAAAATTTAAGTGTGCAAATTTACTCTGTACTGAGGACTTAAATAAATGCAGGGTTTTATTTTTATTTTTTTGACACCATGATGCTTTGTTCCCATGCTCATTGGATAACACTACTGGAACTAAGATGGAAATTCATTAACCCTTGGAGAGTGATTTTATTAGTTGTATATCAATCGTCTTTAAAAAGGAAGACTTGTGAGCCTAGAATTTACCTCATTTTCAAAGGTTTCCAAAATTTAAGCTTAATAATTACCCAGTAAATTTAAACTTCAACCATTGTTATCAATGTATTTGTGTTTTTGTAAGGTAAACTTATATTTCAAGCAAAGTGAGGAAAGATGTTTCAATTAATAAATACACTTAATGAACTTAGCATAGTTTATACAATTCAAGGTTTCTAAGAAGCTAGCTGATAGGTTTGTGGCAGGATACCAAATTACGCGAAACCCTCTGTGTACGAAAGCTGAATTGCATATTTATTATTCCTTGTGAGTTAACTGGTTAAAGGTAGCTTCTATTACAGCAAGTCTATAGGATAGTTCAGAAAGAATAGATATAATTGAAAGATATAAAATCTGATATGCAATGCTTAGACCCCTTCTGGATATGTACAGATGAAACCTTTTCTAAACAATGAATTGTTATTGTCACTAAATGTACCTGATTTAATGAGTGAGTCAGTCATAGTCTGGATGTGGTGCCTTCGGTTGCATGTGTGTTCAGGCTTTATACTGTAGAAGAGCAATCAAAAACCAGGTGACAAATATAAGTGAGAGAAGTATTATTGAACTACAACAGCCAGTCCTTGTTCATAATTTTATGGGCTGTCAGGGGCCGTGCTACATTAGAATTTATTTGGACCATGAATCAGTTGTGTATCTATGTTCACCCCATTGGTTTGGTCAAAGCTTCCATCCCTCTGAGAACAAGAAGCCATTCTTATATTCTAAATCCATCCAGAGCTGGAATATTTTTTTATTCACACAATAAATGGGAAAATACTAAATCTAAATAGAATTTGTTTTAGTTATTTTAATGCCAGACAGAACACCCAATATCCACAATTTTTTCTTTCCCATTTTATTGACACATATAGGTGCAAAATTTAAGGTTTACAATGAAGCTGAGCATTTTGTGCACCTAAGTATCTTGTCAAGGTGACAAGGACTTTCCCACTCTCCTTTTGCCCCTCCTCCAATCCAACCCTCCCTCCCTCCCTGCCCTACCCCCCTCGCTCACTTTGTTTTTTGTTTTAAATTCCATAAGATAGGTGTGATCCGGTTTTCTCATATCAGAGAGACCTTTCAATGTTTGACCTTCTGCTTCTGACTCACTTCACTAAGCTAGATGCTCTCAAGTATCTTTCATTTGCCCATAAAAGTCTCCATGCTGCTGGACTTAAGGGAGAAAAACTTCACTTTTTTGCAGCTTTAGGAAGTCTCAGTTCCTTCAGGGGCAATCAGTAGTGATGAAAGCACATTGTGAAGGCATAATAGGAAGTGAGCTGTTCACAGTAGGGTAGACAGGAAGCCACGTCAGGAAGATCAGAGCTAGCATATATCCTCCCAGTCATGTCCCCCCAGTCTGTTCCTTCCAGGTCAAGCCTCAGTATTGCACTTCATCCAAGTCGAGCAACAATGATCTGCCTCTTCTGGATAAAGCTGAAGTGTTCTGCTCCTTTAGAACAGACCCCATCTTTTTCTTTCTTTCTTTTTCTTTTTTCTTTCTTTTTTTCTTTTTTCTTTTTTTTTTTTTTTTTTTTTTTTTTTTTTGAGACAGGGTCTTGTTCTTCAGTCCAGGCTAGTCCTGAACTCACTATGGAGCCCAGGCTGGCCTTGGACTAAGGGCAATCCTCCTGCCTCAGCCTCCGGTGTGCTGGGATTAGAAGCATGTGTGCCATTATGCCCGTCTTATGTAGTGCTGGGGAATAGAACTTGGGTACTTAGCACTTGACTTAGCACTTGCTAGGCAAGCATTTTACCTGTTGAGCCATTCCTCCAGCCCCTGGACCCCCATCTCTTAACATCACATGGTTCCACAGGTGTTTCACACCAGCCAGATATCCGAAACTTTTTTTAGGGGGAGGTATTCTAGTTTCAAACCATGGCATTCCTCCCTTTGCCTCTGAAAGGCTCATGACTACCTCTTTACATAAAATGTATTTAATCTTTCTCTCAGATTGCCAAAATCATAATAGTTTCAGTATTGCTAAAAAGTTCAATTCTAATTTCTCCTCTAAAACACAAGGCAAACTCACAGCTGTGAGCTCTGCTGAAAATCAAAGACAAGTTAAAAAATTTGAACATATAATGTCACAGGTTAAATATTTTCATTTCAAAAAAGGAGGAATGGAAGGATAGAAAGCAATCAGACCAAAGTAAGTATGAAATCCACCAGGGCGAGCTCCAAATCCTGCAGTGTCATCAAATCCTGGAACTTTGTGTCTTGTACTTGACAGGAACTGTGATGATTTCTGAGCTTCAAAGGCTCCTGGTAACTCTGCACCTACAGAATTTTCTCTTGCTGCAGACTTTATAGCTTCTCTTTGGTTTGCAACATGTAGCTTTCCACAGCCAATCATTCATGTTCCTAGCTTCTCCAAACTTCCAGTGTCTTCACTGAACTTTAGATTTCTTCTTCAAAAGTCAATATACTGCCATCTGAGGGGTGCACTTCTTAGGCTACAAGCCCTTCTTTGGAAATTTGCGTGGAAGCTTCCATAACCCCACAACTATTGCATCTTGTGTCTATGCAGCCAACACCTTAAGGTTGACACCATGGTCTGCCCCTTACTTGAACACTAGTTTGGTACCCTAGACCTATGGCAGCCAGAAGAGCCTCTGAATTCTTAGATGATTGAGTTCCTTGGTAATTCACTTTTATGTATCAATATGACTGCCTGAAAATTGAGCTCACTTTAAATTTCCTCCTCCAGATTAAGTAGATCCTTTCAGTAAACCTCAATTTCAGTCAAAGTCTTGAGACAGAGGCAAAAGGCCAACACATTTTTCAGAACACAGTACTCATAGTTTCCAGACCAATTGCCAATTAAGTCCTCCATCCTATGCGAAAATTCCTGAGCCTGACTTTTTCAATTTGTACTTCTCTAGTTGTTTTGGTCTCCTGAGCTCTGATCAGAATCTTCCGCCAATCTCGGCTCATAACCTGTGAAGGATTCTCTAGCTGGCCCCTTCAAATCTTTCCAACTGGTTTAAACTGTTGCTCAATGTGCAAATACTTCCAATGTACTTCCAAAGATTATTTTGTCTGAAAAAACACAAAATGTTATTTATTAATGAAAACAAAAGGAAAATGGTGATATTTAAACTGTTTTGATCACTGAGTGCACAGAAAACATTAATAATCTGAAACACTACCTTTTTCATTCATGACAATTATTTTATCCATAAGGTTTCAGACATAGATATGGTAGACATTTGCCTTCTCTATTGTAAAAGGATGATGAGTTATTTGCACATTCTAAATTACATGCTTTTCTAAGATGACAAATCTCATAGTACCCAGTCTCACTGCACTCAGAGTATGGATCCTCGTTGGTCCAGTGTGCTCCTGCCATGTGCACTGCTTACTACTTGCTCGGTAACTGTCTTAGTCATTGTATCAGCTGTTGAAGTATTTCTGTGTTTGTGCTCAAGTAATTCTTATTTACTTAATATGGTCCCCAGTGCACAAAAGTACTAAGTCTGACAATTTGAATATGCCAAGAAGTTATACTGTTTTCCTTATATGTCTGTCTGACATATCACGAAAAGAAATCTGAGTAGAATGTTTTGAAAGACAAAATATTTGCATAATTTTTATAATGTATTGGTATAAATATCCTTTTATTCTTAGTTATTTTTAAGCCTTACTGTGTGTCATTTATAAATTAAACTTTTTGTAATTATATGTGGTATGTATTGAAAAAAAAACAGTGTATATAAAGTTCAGCACTCCTATAGTTTTATGTATCCACTTGTAATCCTTGAACTCATCCTCATGAATAAAAACTATACTCTGACAGAAGCAGGAGTTATACTTCCTAAGACACTTACTTTTAGGACAGAAATGGATTGGTGACATAATACCTTAAAATACAGTAAAAAATGTACAAATAAAACTGCCTTTGAAAATTTTTTTTCTTCTCATTACCAATTTTGTCACAAGTGGACGAAACTGATCTTTTGAACAGATAAACAGGATACAAGTAATTTTATTAATTTGCACCTGTAAAAAGACCACATCTGGACAACAGCTGTAACAAGCACCACTACCCAATTAAACCTATATTATTTACTGCCATTCTCCAATTCCCATTTGTGTGTGGAGCCAACTGAAGTGGATAATTAAATAAGGTCGTGTTATCAACCATCACTTTTATGTATTTCAAGGTTTTCCTGTGGATAAATTCTTATATTTTACAAAAAGAAGGTTCTGTCTGTGAGGTTTCTTTATTTATTTTGATTTGTTGTTTTTTATGGCTAATAAACTCATATTTCCTTAGCTCTGCCTCATATTCTAAAATAATCTGCATGTATTTATTTTATAAGTTATTTACAACCTACAATATCAATACATGTGATGTACTCAGATATAGTGTGAGATACATTCTTCAAAATTTTAATTATTGCTTACCTCCAACAGGCTTGCATATTTACTTGTGCACTAAGATGTCATCGATTCACAAAGATTAATAATATTTAAGGTCTAATATTTTCTCAAATTTTGAATAGTTTTACTCATACTCTGTTAATTTTGACAATAGATTCTATTGTTAATAACAGAAACAAAAAGTATATAAAATTATATTGTTACTATTTGATTTTTAAATGTGTTGAATCTCCTTATTTTTAATTGATTTTAGTAATGTTAATACTCATAGTTGTAGAAGTTATATTGGACAAAGTTGACGTATTGAGGTAGCTCGCTGTTGTCTCACAAACCTGCAGATTTGGCTTCGAAAGAAATAAAATTAATTGGATGTTAATAACGTTTAGCTTCAGAGTCTCCCGGATTAGCTCAGAGCAACCAAATATTTTCTAATCAGACATTTTTCTAGTATTTAAAGGCTGCGCTGTACCTATTTCTCTTTATATCTGGAATTAATAGATGCTAATGGACATATGCTACTATGCAATACCTCTTGCTTCTGTGATAAGAAAGCTGTTTTAATTTTCATAATTTTATCTTACCATCATCAAATGGAGCATTCTGAATGAGTTGTCCTAAGATGACAGCTATTTCTAATGTATCAGTGACTTCCCACATCAAAGTTTCTCGTCTCTCATGCCTTTGATCAGTGCAAGTCTAGAACACCTGTCAGGACGTTGAGGCACAAGGTGAAGTATGACCTGTCCACACATACACTGGGAGAAATGATCTTAAGAATTTTTGTCCTATTTGCTTGGACAAAACTTTATAAAATTTTCATTTGATAGACTTACAGGACGATTAACAACCTAAAACAGACAAAGAACCAAGCAGGCAGAAGTTTAATTCTACAGCTTTCTGGAAAAGACCAGAACTAAAACATTTGAGGACAAAACTAATTCATGTAACATTGGCAGGTTGGACCATGAAACTAGCAACCCAGAGGGCAGTTGATGGTGCAGTGTCCAAAGCTGGAAGTTGGACTGGAGGAGGAGATTGCTTTTTATGAGCCGAATTCAGCTTTTAATGCCGTTCACTCAGAATGAGGTCCACCATATGATGAAAATATTATGATTAGCTTGATCTGTAATTCCAGCCCTCTGAGAGATTGATATACTTGGATTTCAAATTGAATTCCAGCCTGGGCAAGTCAATGATTTAGTAGTGTAACACTGTCTCAAAATTAACAATAATAATAATAATAATAATAATAATAATAATAATAATAATGATAAAGTGACTGGGTTTAGAACTGAATGTGAAAGCCCTGGCTCTATTTCCTGGTCCACACTCAAATTTTTTTTATTCCTATTCTAATTGTTTAAAAGTTTAAATTATTACATAAAAAGAACACTTCCACAGCAATATCTAGACTGGGGCTGTTTCACTAAACATCTAGGGAAAGTGGCCTTGCTAAATTAACATTAAACAAAAAGTTAACCATCATCCTATCACTTTCTGATAGAACTATATTGCCGTCTTCTAGAGTTTTGCTTTCTACTCCATTTGAGTCATGTTGTCTGTGTGAAATAAGAATAATCTAGAAATTGAAAAAATAGCAACGTTAAGGACTAGAGAAAAGTAGTTTTCATGTTTGATTTACTCTGTCTTGCTTTACCAGACTGACTTCCTTTTAGTTATAATTATCTAAAATGTGTAATTAGTACCAGTGTTTGAATGTGCATTCGAAAAAATATGTCAGCAAATCAGCAAGTATAGCTGGTTAAGCTCCAAAACAACAATGAAGATAACACAATTTGGATACCCCTCAATATACACTAGTATTTCTTCCAGTTTATTATCTGCATATATCACTGCTGGGAAACTATGGCTATTTAGGTTTGCTTTTGTTTTGTTTTTGTTTTTAAGATGTAACTGATGTGCTTTCAAGTTGCATCGTTTTAACAAATGCTGAAAGCACGATATTATTGTCAAGTAGAGTTATCTTTACCTTCTTTAATCTTGCTAAAATTGCAATATTAGTATTTTAGTTTAAAATGATTGGCATTTTCACTTACAATAAGTTAGATAATACTAAGTAGTAAAATAAAATGTAATTTGAGTTTAAATATTATGAGCTTTTAGGGAATAAATTCAATGTTTTAGTAATATGTGCCCATAAGTTTTATTTGACTAGTTGTTAAATATCTTTGGTGGTGCTGGAAATGGAACACTGGGTCTTGTGTAGGCAAGGCATGGACTGTACTGCTCAGCTACAACCCCATCTCCTGCCTAGAAAATTTAAAATCAATAATATATTACTATTATTATAGAATCTATAAAAATACAATAATAGTGCATGTTGATTCTATGTATTTTTGAGACTCAATTATCAATTAATGCATTTTTGCCATGCTATTTTTATCATTCTGAATGTAAAAGCAGAAAAATTTGAAAGATTTAGCAGAAATCAAAACTTTAAAAAATTAAGGATGAATAAAGTTTAACACCCTGATTATTTATGCTCATGGAAACATACTATTGAGATCAAATATAATTTTTATAATGTAGTGAATAATAGGGTAAAAAATGTAATTATTATCATTACATAATAAGTAGAAAAAAACCTGATACTAGTTTGTTAAAAGCTAATATGGATTGTCCATTATTTTATCTGTTTATTAAAAACTGATTTACATACAATGTTGCACATTATAATGTCATGAATATATAAATCGTATATAAGAATACATACATGTATGTAGACACAAAGCGAGCGCATATTAACTTTGTGGGTAGCAGGGACAATAATGTTTTTTCAAAGTGGTCAATAAGCAAATCCCCACAATCTGTAAATAACTTCGTGTAGCAAAGATGATTGAAGCTGAAGATGCACTGAAGACCGGTGATTAGCTGACCTTGACATTGGGGAGATTCTCCACAATGCAACCTGTCGCGTCTCCCTCGACCCGCAAGAAAGACGCAACAGCCGCGGTTCTTCTCCAAGCTTTATTCAGGCCTCTTCTTAACCTTGTGCTCGAGCACCCTCTTTTCTCTCTCCTTCTTCCTCTCCTCTCCTCCCCCCCACCCCCCGCTAAGCTGCAAGCAATTTTATAAGCCCCACAAGCCTATCATATCTCACTACGTGGCGCTTTTAGATAGGAGCCTGCACATGAGGAGATCAGTCACCAGTCCGCGATTTCCACATATGGAGTTGTTTATCACATTTTATTAGGAGGTGCGGCATCTAATCCTGCCCCTTGGCCCGTTGCCCGGCGCCATCTTAGGGTTCGGCTCCCTGCAGCAACCCACACGATCCTTAAAATGAAGGACTGACACAAGAAAGGCGCTTCAAAGGGAGATGTGGCTTCAGAGAAAAGAAAGAGGCCATGGAATGGAAGTGATGTAGATTCTGAGAAGGAAAATAGAAAATTACCAGGCAGAACCTATAGAAAGATACACAATCCTACAAATGCAGTCACTTTAGCCCACTGAGGACAAGTCAGACTTCTACTTTGAGATGTAATAAGTTAATGGATATTCTTTTATCTTTAAAGCACCCAACTCTGTGAAAATGTGTTAATTGTACCATTAAGAAACTACTGCACCAATTTAATCATACTCTGGAAAACCAGGCTAGCCGTACATTGAAAATATGTCTTCACTCAATAATGTTATGCGTGTAACACCAAGTTTGAGCTCAATTGGGAAATGTAGTGACTTAAAAAGATCCGACCTCACAATTAAAAATCACAAAGAGGACTAAGGTTGCAGCTCAGTGTGTAAGCCCCCATATCACCACCACAACTCCAACACCACCGCCAAGAAGGCTGAGTTTCCCAACTCAATGCAAATAGACTGTACTGTAGGGAAAACATATTTAAAATGCAATGAAAACTGTGATGCAAGAAAAAATAGTGACTGTTTTAGAGATTTGTTGTCAAGACTCATAAGTCATTCTTAGTTTGAGAAGACGTCTTAAGAAAATTAGTGCCAAACAATTTATATACATTTGAATTCTTTTAATACATTGCTGCAAAATTTCATAATGCAAAAAGCTATCGGAAGGTACCTTGATATATATGTCATTTTCTCTTCATCGATAATAAAATATAGGATGAATCCTTATATAAACTATCATCTGTGCCATATTTCAACACTTCAAATGCTCCAAATGATGTGCATTTCTTCATTATCTTTCTATTATATGTTTTATATTTCGATTGCTTGAGTTATTCTTTGAGTAAAATCAGATATTTCTTTTTACTAAGTTCACCTATTCAATTGTTAAACTGAAATGTGTGACCTGTCGGGGAGCCTGGAAGAAACAGACTCCTGTTGCTTGCATGCTGTTGACTTGATTCATTAGAAGAGAAAGGTACCAAGTGGGGAATAAAGGACAGAGAGCAAACAAATAACAGTAGGCACGGGGCACAGAATCACTGTTTAAATCTTCCTACAGACGAAATTTGTTGACAATGAAAAATTAACTTCTGGGAAATGTTCTTACCTTGGTTCCCTATAGGGCATTGCTTAACTTTGAGAATAGTCAACTCCTAGGAAAATACAGCAGTAGAAAAAGAAAATCTTCAAGTCAATATCCCAAAGCACTGGTTTTATTCCCTATTCCTTATTAACTGTGATATAAGCTTGCTACAAGAAAAAACCAAAGCCAGACAAACAAAAACAACCAGATCACCAAGTATGTGGTTTCTTAACGTTTAAGGTTATCGGGACTTGACTCTCCTTTTTTTGAAAAGAAAAATCACGATACACCCAATAAAAAAGAAATAAGAAAATGAAAAAAATCCGCAATTGTTGAAGAAACATTCCACTCGACTTGACTTAATATTATAATCTCACCCTTCACCCTTTAGAAATATTTTAAAGTTTTAGGTGAGTCACTCTTTATAATTTTGGTATTTTTATTAATGTGAATATATGCAATGCATAATATTTACCTCGCACTTGAGTATTTGCACACATATATTTAGTGTCTGCCTTACAAACCCTTCCCCTCTCCTTCTTTTGACCCTCTCCAGCCCCTCAGCTTTCACTCTGTCCTCATTTAATTCTGTAAAATGACTTTGATCTGGGTTTCTCATATTAGAGAAACTATTTGATGTTTAACCCTGTGTATTTCACTCACTTCACCGAACACGGTGGTCTCAAGTTGGATCCATTTACTTGCAATGGCCTCAAAAGTATCCGTCATTTTAGTTGAGTAGGACTCCATTTTGTAAAATACTACAATTTGTGTATCCATGGGTCTGTCGATGGGTATTTGGCTGTCTTCTGCTTTTTAGCTATTCTTAGTTGTGCTTCTATGAACATGGGTGCACATGTATCTCTTTTAGATGTGCCTTCCAACTCTTTCGGAAAGATTCCTGGAAGAGGTATCACTGGATCAAAAGGGATATTTATTTTCAGCCTTCTGAAGAACTTACATACAGCCCTCGATGGTGTTTGTACCACTGTGTAAGAGGCTTCCTGGTTCCTTTCCTTCCCAGCCTCACCAGTATTGATTGCTGCTCAAGTTTTGTTATACACCATTCTTTCTGGGCTTGGATGATATCTTAGTGATGTTTTGTTCTACATTTCTCTAATACATAAGGGTGGTGAACAGCTTTTCATTGCCACTTGAATTTCTTCATCTGAGAATTGTCTATTCATTTCTTTGGCCCATTTTTCAATCTGGTCTGTGAATCTGAGGGGACTATTTTTCTTCATTTTTTGTATATTCTAGTTATTAGCTTCTTATCTGAGGTATAGGTCATCATCGTTTTGCATTTTGTTGGTTCTTTCTTCACTCTGTTGATAATGACCTTTGCTATGCAGAAACTTTTTAATTTGGTAAAATCCCATTCGCTGATTCTGGGAGCTATTTCTTTTGCATTAGATGTCTTATTAAGAAAGTTCAGTACTAAAATCACACACTGGAAGTTGACAGCTTCTTCAATAAACGGAGCTGAAAAAATTGGGTATACTCTTGCAGAAGAATGAATGGAGACACACTAAGCTAGTTCTTGAAACTTCAAGTATTAGAGTGTCAAATCACAATAATGGAAATAATGAGAAATTTCATTTGGTTAACTACATCTTCAGTATACTATTGAACTTAGAATGGATTTCGTTTACATGTTTATAAACATAAGATATATTAAAAGTATGGTAAATGTTTTTAAAATACAGAATCCAAAAGGTCACTTTATATATATATATATATATATATATATATATATATATATATGAATGATACCTTGAAGTACAATAAAGTATTTATTCACTCAGAATTATTATACTATTTTACACAAAATAGCATAATGAAAAGCAATTGTGGAAGCATTGAAATTAAAATACATGATGTCTCAAAAATTGTTATTCACAACAAACATAAAACTTTTGGAAGATTCTGTAGAATAGTAACATAACGCTTGCCATTAGCCTCCCCGCAAATAGTCCCCCTCACTAGGAACCTGCTTACTTAATTGATTTTCCCCTTCCCGAACTAATTAGGAAGTCCTGTTTTGTGAGTGACTTGAGTTATGCTGTTGTGGCTGCCTCTGTTTTGAATCTATTATAAAAAATCTACCTCTGATGCTTACTTTGAGTTTGGGAGATTCCAGTAGTCAAGACACCAGATCTGGCTAACACGGCTGCTAAGGACAGGTTGTAATATATTTATGAGCCCACATGTGGGATTATGGGATGTTTACGGTAGTAGCATTGACCTTCTTTTTGATCATTCCTCATAAAGTCATCAAAAAGGACTTTCAAAATTCTTCAAGAGCTGCCACTGCCAAAAGAGGAAAGGACATGTGTTCAAATGGCTGGGAATATTTCGACGTGAGTTACGGCAATATGTGTCTTCCTGTAATACATTCTTAATGGGTCACCAAACATTTAATTTTTGTAAGCATTCATGGTATGTCTTGAACATCCTTGTATATGGAGGGAGACACATCTTACAAACAAGAAACATCGAATTGAAGTTTCAGAAGTCTACAATATTTGATTAATAGTTTAATTTGTTGTGAAATAAAGAATAGCTTTTGAGTTTTCCTTTGTCCCTTATATTTTTTACAGTCTTAGTTTTTTCTACTAGAAATTGAGCCCAGGGTGTCCTCACACTTAATTTGAGACAAGATCTCTTAGTTACATAGTTGCCCGCTTTGGGTTTAAACTTGCCATCCTAATATCTACATTCAGTGTATATATATATATATATATATATATATACATTTGAGAATATATATAACTTCAATAAAATAATCAGACAATATTTCTTATATCTCCCATGCTTTTCGTTTTATTTTGTAGATCTAGATTTGAATGTAGAACTTTATCTATATTTGTATCCATTTATCTCTATATCTAACTATAGATGCATGCACAGATTTTTTTCTGTCATTTTCAGACTTGAGCATCATAAATTGAACTATATTGTTTTGCCTGACTACACTGTCTCCTGGAAAATAAATTTGTTTCAGAAGTTTGAAAAGTAGTCTGTTCAGTAGAGAATCCCAACAGCTTAGAATGCCTGAGAATGTGTACTCTCATGCCACCTTGGCTGGCTTTTCTAACACTTATAGAAGGTTAATATTTACTCTCACATAATCAAAGTGGGAAAATATATGCACTTTATAGAATCATAGGGACATCGAATAGCTTCCCTGGTGTACATAGTAAACACTATGTAAATGTTTCTATTCACATTATCATTTCTCTGAAATTAAATATATTTAAGTGATTTATAATCATAACTGCCATGCATAGTCATAATCATTTGGAGTGATTAGCAAAGATTATAAAACATGGCGACCTTTAATTTCCCAAATTGTTTCATTAAAGCAACACAATCATTTATGTTTGGGCTTGGTGTATTCAGATGAAAAAAACAGCAAGGCGTTCATAGCATTTCCTGGGGAATAGATTTATTCTATGTTCTATAAAATGATCATTGTGAAAAAATTGAAACTAACAATGGCTTGTTTCATATTATATCTCTGAATCATTACTTATTCTATCCTGAGCGACATGTTTTTTCTTTGTCATACATATTTTCCTTTATTTATGAATAATGTTAACTTATTCTTCTACTTCTGTCAAAATATTTTCCCATTTATTTTTATATTTCTTTGCCAAGAAACACACGTATTCTTCAATGTATTTGTATTTCAGTATTTCATATAATTTGTTGTTGTTGTTTGTTTATTTGTTTTGAGACAGGATCTGGCTCCGTAGTCTATGCTGGTCCTGAACTCACTGGGGTAGCTCAGGCTGGCCTTGGACTTAGGACAATCCTGCGTCAGCCTCCCGAGTGCTTGGATTACAAGCCTGCTCCACCACACTGGCTTTATGTTGTGCTGGGGAATTGAACCTAGGTCCTTGTGATTGCAAGGCAAGGGCTTTACCTGCTGTGCCATTCCACTGGCACCTATTTCTTTACTCTGTTTCATGTAATAAATACAATAATGGTTCCACGGATCCAACCACTTCTTTATGTGACTAATGATCAACTCTCTTAATCCAGCTCAGATTACTTTTTGGAGCTCTACTCTTATACATCAAACAGAATATAGGCAGATTCACATAGATGTTCTTGAAGTTTTCTTCCTTTTTTCTTTCATTGCGCTTCACATATGAGGATAATATGTCGAAGGTGAAATCAATCCATGACAATTTTAGACAACTTTTCTTTTCTTTTTGTCGTAATTAAAGTGGTTGTAACTCACAGTGTATATGCTAGGGGGTTGGCATTTTACAATATGTGGTCACAGAATAATCATAGTGATGTAGCTAGGCAGAAAACAATACTGCTAATGCAACCAGAAGTACTGCAAATAATATTGTTTATGAAGAGCTATGGCATCAAGGAAGTTGTCCAAGCATATCCGGAGGGAGTCAGTTTCAGAGCGCCCCACCCTACCCACATATTCCACAATCTGTGGGTGTCCCATTCCTTTACCTAAAATGGCACACAATTGACATCTACCCACTTTCCCTTGTATCTTTTCATGTCCAGATCACTTACAATAAATAATACAATAAAAATAGCTCAGTTTTGAAGTCAAAGTCTGATCCTTAGTGCATGGGGCTTGAGATCCTGAGAGAGAATACGTGTGTACACACAAGCACACACATTTATATATACAAAAATATATAATTAAAGCCACAGCTATGGTGGACACTGAAATTCTGAAATGCATTCTTCTTAGACTACCCAGTTTCCAGAACTGAGAAAATGTGTGAGTTACTCAGTCCTCCGTCTTGTTATAGTAGCAAAATGTATTGGAAAGCCTTGGTTGTCAGTGGTTTCTCAAGTGTAACACACTTGTTCACATGTCATCACTGAAGTGTGTATGTGCGTGTGCGTGTTTGAGTGTTTTCAAGTGTATATTAAAATAAATGTCTATATAAAGTGGCTGGAGGAATGGCATAGTAGTTAAAGCACATACATCACAAGCATATTGCTCTGAGTCCAATTCTCCAGCACCACATAAAGCAGGGAATAGTGGCATTTGCTTGTAATCCCAGCAGTTGGGAGGGTGATGCAGGAGGATTGCCATGAATCCAAGGCCAGCCTGAGCTACATATAGAATTCTGGGCTACAGAGCAAGACACAGCCTCAAAAAAATGCCTATAAAGGATACATCACCCAAATTCATAGTTTTGATGGTAGATCTTTTCATTATCAACATAAATTTATAAAGCTTAGAAGGCTGTTTAGATTTAGAGTAATGATTTGAAAGGTCTGGGTACTGAAATTGGGACATGTTGGAGTCTTCTATTGCATTCTAATTTTTGTTCCTAAAACTCCTTGCAATTTTTGCTCATTACTGAGTAATATCATTGATCATAAAGTAAGTGTCTGTATTTGACGGCAAAAATTGTTTTGCAAAGGTGCCCTAACATTTCTACATAAATCATCCCTGCACCAGGAACAAGTGATCACTTCTGGATATGGTCTACCAGAGCAAAATGACTTGGCATAGCCTCTTGAAGTTTGCATTAATAGCATCTGGCCTATGTACCTAGAGGTTACTAGTATATTGAGCAGTAGTTAATAGCTAGCGGTAGAATGCTTATTTAATTTTTCAATTTAAATGCCTAGATAATGCTGGAGGCACTACAGATATATAAACAACTTGTTCTTGGCCTCGAGAGGTATTATTATTGCTTAGGATGAGCAATTATGCAAGATGTCCTCTGGGGATGTGTGATGTGACAGTCAACACATTGGCAGCATTTAGAAGCAGCCTGCCAGATGGTCAGAACCTGCAGTGGTGGAGGGAGGACAGAACGAAGGGACCTGGGGCAAAATATCTTTTCGGCAGCAGTCTGGTCGTAGAAACACTTGAGTTGTAGAGACTTTCTGCGGTTTGAGAAAATGAAGTCAACTCTGAAAATTACACGGAAATCTTTAAACATGAGGAGAAAATCAGCCAATTAATTCCTTTCTACTGCAACCATCTACGATGGCCTGATAAACTGGGTGTTGTTAAGTCATCATCATGAAATAAATGCAATAGAATCCATTTTATATGTTGCATCGAAAAGTGAATTATTTAGTGTTTTAGGCAAAAATGAGTTTAAGATACTCTCCCTGGATTTAAACTGGCATTTAATAAGCATTTTCTTTGTAAAAAAATATTTTCTCTCTTCTCTATCTTCTCTTAGGTTATCTGTAGCTCACAGTGCTCAGGACCACATACTTTTTGCCCACATTGTGTGTTACTGGGGAGTCTGCACTGCAAGGACCATGAACAACTAATTAGAGTTATAGGAAGGACAGATACCACCCTGTCATTTGTATATGATTTATTTGCAGTGCTGTATTAAATACACGTGATACATGGTAGACAAAGGAGTATTTAAGGGCAGCTTATGAACAATTTCTATATTTAGTGAACACAGTGAATTCAGCTGAAATACATGTATTTCTGAAATACACTCTGCTACTTATATATCTACATCCTTTGTTGGGCACCCAGATTGATGAATTCATCAACATTTCTAAAGATATCCTCTCTCCTAGTTACTTTACTTTTGCTGCTTATAGAATAATAGAATACCCAGCATTCACAACCTAAGGGAGAAAATATTTACTTTAACTCACCTTGCAGAAGGTCTCACACAGTCCTTTTATGGCCAGCTGGCGATGGTGGAAGCGAACAGCCTGGAGAGCTGGTAGGCACTGCAGACAGAGGCCTAGGAACCAGGCACAAGATGGTGTCTGAAGACCGAGGCAAGGCTAGAGCGTTCCCGGGAAGAAGCTGTAACAATGTTTCTCCTTCCCTCCTTTACTCAGTCCAAGCCACCAGCTGGGTGCTTCACAGCCAGGGTGGGTTCCTCTCCCTGACTTCCTGGCCCATAAGTCAATAACACTCACCTGAACTCTCTGCCTTGTACGCCCCCCACCCCACCTCACAATCTCAACAATTTGACACAAGCCCTCCTGGTAAACCCCAAGCATTTGCCCTTTCCAGCCAGACAGCACTTCCCAACTTGCTCGACAAGGTATTTGGAGGCTCGAGTTCCAAAGTAGAGCACACTCTAATGAATATGACCAAATGCACTGAGATGGGCCAGGAGCAGGTGCAGGAAAAAGAGGTAGGAGGATACTGCTCCAGTTTGCATGGGAGATGCTCTGGATCTACCGCATCAGTAGTCTACAATGATTAGACAGAAGATCAAATTAAATATTTGTCTGGAAACTCAAAAGAGATTTCTTAAAACCTGTGCTGAAATGTAACAGAAAGTGGAGTCGAGAACTACTCTGCTTTTTGACGTGTGGGCACCATGCAGAGTGGTTGCGCAATGCATTAAATTAGACAGCACCGGAAACGACAGATTAAATGTATGGTGCTTCTTTCATATCTGCAGCAGTTCCGTGTGATGGTGGAGCAGGAAGGAGATTTCGGCAGGAGGCAGACACTTGACTGTAAGCAACATGCCTGGTAGATGATGAGGTGTGGCTATTGGAAGCTTAAATGGAGAAAAAAGAAAAATAATAAAAACCTACTAAAGTTTAAAGGTAGAGGTCTAAAAAAAAGGAAAGAGTTAGCAAGAAAGGATGAGAAAGACATCTCAGTGAGAGAAGAGTCCCTCCAGCCAACACAGAGGTTGGAAGATCTTTTGTATTCTGTATGGTATCCTTACAAATTCTCCTGGGTCACAGAACATGTAGCTATTTTGTATTTATTTTACATATGGAAAATGCTTGTAATTCACAAACACATTCATTTACTGTACATATATATGTACTTATATGTGACATAAATATGTGTTATGTATTGTATAATAACATTCTCATCAGTATAAAATTTTATGCATTAATGACATGCCTAGAACAATATGGTATCTGAAATCTAGTTTAGTGCCTCAACTGAATCAAGAAAAGTTTTTAAATAAAACAAGAGTTTTGTAACTAGTAAATAAAGAAAATAGGTCAGCTATTAATAAGCTTCAGTAAGGCACAACTTTATAGCCTTTGGATACAGGATTTAAAATTTATTGATGACAGATACTTTTCTCTCAGAAGAAAAAAATAAGCTTGTATCACACATTTTTATTTTCTGGGGCCCCTTGTTAAAATATTCAAGAATAAGAAATAGCACCTTACACATATACTCACATGATTAATAAAGTAGACATGAGAAATATTACTGCTTCCATAGGTCATCTTCCACAGAGGCCTGGAAGACAGAAATAGAAACTTTAACTATCTTATTAAAGATGAGTAAGTCAATAGATTTCTTATGAGTTATCCATGTTGGTGAGGATCAAAAAAGTTGAATTTAGCTTCCAAACAAAATGAAATTAAAGTGAAAAAAGTTAAATCTAAATGACAGCATTCTTCATCATAATTCCTTTCTCCTTGACATATCAATAAAATATTATGAATATGTTATTTTAAAATTTTTATATTATGTGTTTAAAATTTAAGCAGACACTTAACATGAAATAATGGAAAATCAGACATATAATAAGTCACCCATTACCACTTACCTCACCCTCAAATTTATTAGTTTTGCACTGCTTTATTTTGAGTTGTAATAAAAAGAATGTTTGTATTTTAAAACAAGTACTTTTTACCTTACACATTCTCTCAACAAATAAATATGATACTTGTTCACACCATAGTCATAGTCACACCGAATTTGACCATTAGTTCTTAAGTTCATCATAGAATGTCATTCTTATTTTGAAGAAGAGCAAGAATGCTGCCACAAAACATTCCACATCTTTAAAATTTCTACATATTGTCTTTGCATTTGAGCAAAAATGACATAAAATGTTTTTAATAAGTCAACATGTCTTTTATTTCGGCATCAGTAGTTTTTGGTCCGTTTTCTCTATGCACTTCAAGTATAGTATAGATACCAAAGTTCACACATTAAAACTGGGAAAGCATTTATGACTACAGTTATCTTGATTGATAATATGCTATTTGCTGCAGTCTTCTCCCACTGATTGATGATGAAAAGTAGAATTAAAGTTAATTCATTCATTATCTTCTAATTAAAGCCATGCCACATATAAGTATTATTGTTTTAATATTACAGGTGATTCAATTTTCATGTAAATAAAGGCAGCACACAACTCCCCACCGGACTATTGGACTACTGTTATTTTAGGGTGCAGTATAAAATTACTCATCTTGCCTTGCTTTATGTGGAGAGACATGCGTGATCTTCTCCTCAGCCAGCAGCGCCACCCCTAATAGACCAGCAGTTATAGTCACAGCTGCAAGGACTGAAAGGGTAAGTTGTCCTGGTGGATTGGGTTCTCATTGTCTTCTTAATGATATTCCCCTAACTTCAAAACACTTTATAGCACAGATCATTTTAAAATTTTCACTTTCTTTAGGCTTTCTACTTACAGTTTATACTAGTAGTTTAATAGTTGTTTTCATTACTGTTTATTGTTGTTATTGTTGTTTTGTATGGGTTTATGACAGGGTCTCACACTTCAGTCCAGACTGGTCTTGAACACACTAGGTAGCCCAGTGCAGTATCAAATTCACAGCAATCCTCCTGCCTCAGCCTCCCAAGTGCTGGGATTATAGGTGTGCCTTATAGGGATTATAGCTTATTTATGTGGTGCTGGGGAATTGAACTCAGGGCCTTTCACTCCCTAGATAAGCATTTAACCCCTGAGCTTTTCCTCCAGCTCCTCATTACTATTTCTTGCAGCTGTAAAATCAGATCACTTGACCTGAATCCTGCTGCATGGACCGTTGTGTGAGGATTTCTGACACTTTACATGACAGGAAAGGAAGTTCTGCCTCCGACTGTCTTTCTAAAAGCGCTACATCACTTTTTACACCCAATATGAATTCAATTCAATCAGTTTATTCTACACATACTGGGCCATCATTTTTAGCATTGTTTAATGAACTGGGCCTGGTGGTGAAGGTCTGTAATTCCAGTACTTTGTAAGGCAGAAACAGGAGAATTACAAGTCCAAAATCAGACTAGGAAACTCAGCAAAACCATCTCAAATAAGCAATATAAAAAAGAAGGCTGGAGATTGGCTCATGGGTAAGGCCCTGTTTTCAATCCCAGCACAGGAAAAAAAAAAATGTTTTATGTACCATAGTGAGTCTTTCTCTAGAGGATAGAAAGGCAGTTGTGAAATGTATCCACTTTTCCTTAAGGTTTCACTTAACTTGCTTGATATATCATCTTCCCCTTGACGCGATCTTGCAGTGTGAGCGTTAGTTCCCTCCGGAAGCATAACTCTAAGCCATTCCAGCTTGGAAATTATGACCAAGGCAGAGAAAATTCAGGTATTAATGACTGTGATTTGTCTGCTTTCTAGTTAAATATGAAAAGCCCAATGATTCTATTTTCCCGGTAAATTTAATACAACAATTTGATTGAAAAATTAATATGTTGCCAGTATAAAAATGAGGCAATGTGGTCTTTGAGCCCACCGAAAATAACGTAATTTACCCTTGTAGAATTTTAAAAAGCTCAAATTGTACTTTAAAATTTACTTTAAAAAAAGGTAATGAGAACAAATCAAGTGTATTTTTGTAATACATGTGCAAACCAGGTGATAAATATAACAAGCTTTCAGAATAAATCCGTATCTAAAAATTAAGCTTTTTTTTGTAAAGATAACTTTTATTGAACAACAGGAATAGAACAGGGGGTTAAGGTACGAAGTATAATGGCAAGTAATAGGGATACACGCAGATGATCACAATATATTATAGGTTTTCTAAAAATTCCGTACTTGTCCCCCAAAATGCCCCAAAAAGAAATGGAGGAAAAACAGGGCAAAGGAGTAATGAAGGATGAAAATTATCAAAGTATGTTACATGAATCTGATAAAATGAAACTCAGTAACCTACAATAGCAAATTTTTAAAAGGAAAAAAGAACTATTGTCATTAAAACACAGCCAGTGTATACATGTTTCATTATTATTTATAGAGCTCCTAATAGTAGATCTATGGATTTGTCTCAGTCCTTCCTCAATGTAGTATAGCCATTACAATTGATATTCTTACCTTACCTTCTGGACGTTTGTACAATTGCTTCTTTTTTAAAATTTAGACTTAATTTTTAAATCCTCCATTTGTAATAATTCATTTAACCCTCTCCAGATCGTGAAAGTTGTGTCCAGGCACGGTCCATGGGCCATTTTATTATTTGGAGCAGCATCTCCTTGTGAAGTTTTCATAGCAACTTTCATCACAGAAGCAATAGAGAATGAGAAAAACTCTCAGAAAATTTAACAGTGTTTTAATCTCATCTGTTGGTACTTCATTGGCTGAATGGCGATATGTGGCAGAATCGAGGAATGTGGCTCAATGTATGTCACCCTCAAAATTGAGTATCGCTGTGTTGGATGAGAAGAGTGAATATTTGAGGAATAAGGATGTAATCTAGTACACATTGGGATGCATAAACATTTGTACTTAAAGATAACAGTGGACCAAAGACAGATTGCTTCAAAACCGTGTTTAACGAAAATGATATCTATTTCATAAGTCAGTTATTTTCAATTATGTTGTAGCTATCTACTATGGTCCCCATGGAAAATAGCACATGAAAATTGTGTGGGATGAGATGAATTTAAATAAAATGAAAATTTATAAGATATTCTCAAGGTATAGAAAAGAACTACAAGTGATTTTTCAGCAGCCTGAGGCTGTTCACTGACTCTTAAGAAGCAAGGAGGGGTGACAAGAGCCTTAACACATGGATAATAGGCGCTGAAATAACGGACAGAAGCTGCGTTCTTGGATGTAGGAAGCCAGCAGGCTCTGATAATCCCAAAAGAGTTAAGATAAAGAGGTTTATATCTACATTTAATCATTTTTCTCTTTTATTATAGCTATTTGCTACTTTTCATTAAGTTGTATACATGATGGAGGATATGGTCTGAGGGTGTTTAATGACTTTCTCATTGCTGGGGCAAAATACCTGACATCCACAGTGTAAGGGAAGAAAGATTTATTTTAGCTCACAGTTTGAGAAGGTTACACTCAGGCCATTCATTGGCAGCCAGGAATGGTGGAAGCCCTTATTAGAGGCTACAGAGCTCCTCATGGCATTGGAGGCAGAAAGCCACTGTCTGATCTGGAGACTCTAGGAAGGCCAGGGCTTTCCCTAAAAAAGTTGTAGCAATGTTTCTTTTTCCTTACTTTACTTAATTCAAGCTGGCAGTTTTTCACCCAGGGTAAGACCCCTTCCTTATTTCCTGTCCCACAAATCAACAACACTCCACTGAGAGCTCTGCCCTGCTGCCCAATTTTGGCAAATCGGCACAATCCCTTCAGTTTAAGCCCCAAGCACCAGCCCCTTCCAGCTAGGCCTTACCTCCCAACAATGCACAGTTGCACAATGATTCCTCTACATCCAAATACATGAGGCTTCTGGGAGATACCCCAGATCCAAACAGTAGCAGAAGGGTGATGAGAAAATGCAATGTGTGTTATGGAATATCATTTACAGTCCTATATGAGTGTTAGTAACCCACATCAGCTTGTTTTACACAATTTCCCTCCTGTACTTCTAATCTAATGCGTTTACCTGTTTGAGGAAAAGACATGAAGTTCCAAGTACAGAGCTCGGAATTACATATAACTTGTAATCTGATATGGTATGATATAGACCATAATAAAGTGATATAATAGTATTCTAGCAGTTGAGAAATTCTTTGCTGTTCTATTTTCCTTAAATTTTGGGTGCTAAGCTTTTAAAAAGTACACATACGTGTTTACTTTGATTTTGCTATACTTGTATGCATCAACATCATGTTTTGCATTTGGATCCGTGTCATGTAAAAATAGATCATGTGGATCTGAATCTTGTATGTCATCATCTGATCTTGATAAGGTTGTTCATATCATCCATAAGCAATATACCAATGTCTTCATTTACAAAGAACTATATAACATAGTAAAAATTAAACAACAAAACACGAGTCTTTAGAACAATGTTTTACACATGATAATTCAATATATATTTGCATTATGGTTAACAGACTCTAAGTTTTTATCAATCTAAATACTTTTGATGAAATTTTCAATTTAATTTCTGAGGGTAAAAATGAGGAAAAGTGGTGATAAAGTGACCATATACACATTAGGACTGTGAAACTTGTAGTTAATTGTGTAGAGAAAATGCTATTTTTGTTTCTTGTGTGTTTCCTGTTCAGAATTCTACTTAATATGAACTTCACATGATCTTAAGTATGTTTTTTCTTGAATAATTACTAAACAATTTTATTGTTTCATGTATATCAATACAAATATCTCAATTTAATATTAACTTCCATTTTTTATAGAGAATGCTGTAATTATGATGGGATTTATGTCCGCAATACTATTTAGTACTTTCAAAGTCCATAAAAGGGAATAATAATTAACTTCTTGAAGCCCTTGATTGGAACAGTTTTTCAGGCTTTTTTCATGTCTTAGCTTTCAGCTTGTCTCATATGAGTGAACATGTTCACTACCACAGTGAGTCTGTTCTTCAGCCTAAGCAATAGCAATACTAACAATGTAAATAGAGTGCATCATATTTTTTCTAATTTAGAGGCTGCAAACTGAAGTCCATATTCTGAACTAAGAGATGTTCATGATGGATTTGACCTCTGAAATACTATCCATTTCATAGAATGGATGTGTACTCAATATAGAGGTAACAATCTAGTCTCTAAAATAAACCACAAAATATATCCCCCATATAATAATTTTCTAGACTTGAAATTAAGAACTTCAGACACAGATATCAAGAAATTCATGTAAACCTGGAAAAGCTATCAGTCTCTAGATTATCTATCAATATAGAGACTGCTGGTGGAAAGAGGTTACAAAATGTGAGTTTTGGTGTGTAATGTATACCAAGTACTGAATAAATGCACTAGATGGAAGGATTATTTAGAGATTACATTTAGTCATACAGAGTCTCAAAGACAAGTCTCTCAGATCACAATTCCCTAGGATATTCAATATGATATTCTGTCACAATAAATGACTATTTTACAAAACATCTACCTAGTTCTAACAATTATTGATATGCATAAATTTTTGACATTATGCAGAGTTAGATATCTCCTAAGAGAATTTGTTTTACACTTTTTGAAAGCTTTGAATTTTGTTGTAAGAAGTTCCCTTGTAAAAGTCACATGATGTATGAAACATCACTCATAAAATCTTGAAAGAGAATTATGAAAGAAAGCCTTGGAAATCTGATGTGTAAGATGTAAACATAAGTGATTTTTACAATAATAAAATTTCATTCATACCAGTTAAAATTTTTGCTTACATTAGATCATCTAGAAAAAGTAAATGCAGGAAGAGTTTCCTTGTTTTTATGTTACATGAATAATGTATTTAGCGTTCTCCACGTTCGTAAGCATTTTCATGATTATCTTCTGTGCATGTTATGTTTATTTTCTAAGTCATTACTATGGCTATGCACTTAACTCACTTGCTATTGTTGTAAAGTTTTTACAGTTTTATAAAATTTCTGTTTAAATATATTAACAAGAATAATTTTGTATTCAAAATATTCTATTGCAAAAGTTTATCAATTTTTAGCTACTATATTGTACATAGGTGTTATTTCAACAATTACAACATTTTAGAAATATGTTTCTCCTTTATATGTTAGTGAATTATATATTCAGGTATTGTGAGTGGAATTTTATTTCCACAATCAAAAATATGCTCAAGTTCAAAGTCATTATCTAAGAATGTGACTTGAGTCAAAAACAATGAACCAAATTGAAATGACAGCCAAGTTGGTCTTTATCTAGAAAGACCTTAATATCAGAGAGACTAAAATTCATGCATTTTTCCTCAGAACTTAGGCCTCTAGCACCATTTTCTTAGATCATTTACTTTAGAAAAATATAAAATATAATTAATGTATTTCAATAACATCTTTCTGAAAGACTTGAGAGCTGTCCCCTTGATAACTCCAGAAAGAGAGAGCTCTTGTCTCCTACTCTGTATTATAGGATAGGAGTCTGACTTTAATTACAACAATTAGCAAATGCAGAGAGCTTAATCACAGTAATTAATCTCAGCACTTTTTCACTAACTTCAACTAGACCTTAAGAATGTTCATGCTATGTGTTTCAGTAGGTTTGAGTTTAAACTGTCCCTTTTGCAGTCATCTTGATCCTTCTGGAAATAGTCTTAAGTAGCCTTTCTCAGCTGCTCAGCTTGTCTTATTTATTAGCTTTAATTTGACATTATATTGCTCTTAATGAAGGGGAAATTTGGACACAGTAGAAAGACATGAACATAAAGAAAACATAGGTCAAAACGAAGGCGAAAATCTGAAGGGTGCAGAAGCCAGAGGAAAAGATTCCCAGAAAATCACCAGAAGCTGAGAAAAGGCATGAAAGATACTCTCTCCATACCCTCAGAAGAATGACGTCCTACTGACATTGTGATTTGCATATCTGTTCCCCCAAATTAGGACAAAATTCACCTGTGTTGTCTAAGTTGCACTGGTGTAGTGTTCGTGTAGTTTTGGCAGCTCTAAGAAAGCAATACACCCTAGAACACGTGAAAAGATCACTCATTCCTAATTAAGGAAGCTGTCTTTGAAGAACACTTCTGTTCTTTCTTAGCTTCAAGCCTTGGGATAAAAGTGGGTAAATCCCCGAAGTTCTCTCTGATCTAACACAAGAGACATTCAGATAATAGGATGATGAAATTGTCTATTTTATTTTACTTTTCTTCAACCAGGTATTATAATTTGATGAGGTTAACACAGAAGAAGGAAATAAAAAGTCTCAAAAAGTGCAATCAAAGCTAAATGTTCCATCCAGTCACACACACAGGAAATCTGGAGTTTTGGAGCCATGATTTTTTAACTTAGTTGCTTTATTAGAATTTTTCCCACATGAAAAAATGAAAAGATTGGGTGAAGAAACAATGTATAGAAGTTTAAAAATGACTGTAAATTTCCTCTTAAAATCTACACCCAAGCTAGATTAGTTAATCGATGTGAGGAGAGGAACATTCAACATGAGTAATCAATTTAAATTCTCTCTGTTTCTGCCAAATCACTTTAGAAGAAGATGGAAACTCAGGAGTTCCCAAGTTGGGAGGCATCTCTTTCCCTCTATTTTATTTTTAATAAAACACAATTGGAGGAATCCAAAAACCTGAAAATTTTATTGTCAGCTTTCATCACCAGTCTGTGTTTTTAAACATTACTTTGTGTTAATTTCAGCTCTCAGTAAATGGACCTATGAAAACTGTTGAAATTTGTTCAGAACCCTATCATCTTTTAATCAAAATAAAGTTTTGTAAGTGCAAGTCACCATTTCAATCGCCCTTGTGTGCATTTCTGTCCCTTACAAAGAGCTGAGGGAAAGTAAACAGATCCACTGAACTTCTGAGTCACTGTATGATTGAACACGGTCCCTAAACGGCAGCACAAGAGAGTACAAAGACAGACGAATCATCACACATAGAGTACACAGCAGTAATTGCACATGACAATTAGATAAAAGCCACCCTCAGAGAAGAAAAGAATTCCCTTCAAACACACTCAAGTGGAAAACAATTGTGAAGAACTGATTCATAAATGCTAGTAGTTAACTGTCTTAGACATAATTTTACTTTTATATTATTTATTTCCTTATATTTATTTTGAAACAGGGTCTTGTTCTGTTGCCCAGGCTCATTCTGAGTTCAATATGGAGCCCAGGCTGACCTCAAACTAATGGCTATCCTCCCGCCTTGGCCTCCCCAGTGCTGGGAATAAAAGTGCGCTACACTTTGCCTGGCTTATGTGGGGCTGGCAAACTGAATTTAGGGTCTTCAGCTTGCTAGGCAGTCCCTTTAGCCACTGAAATATTTTCCAGGCCCTCTTAGACATATTTTAAATGCTTTAATTAAAGATCAGTTTAGGATTTGACAGTGATTTTATTTTGATTAACACCACATTACAGTGTAGTCACAGATTGAGTTAATCAAAAGTTTTCTTCAAAATATTAAGAAATTTGCATGTTGAGCAAAAAAAAATATTAGGAAAATACATTCTACATTCTAATTTAATCTTCTTACTATTAGAATAGGTAACAATCGCCCCTTGAAGCGATTTCGTCATTCTGCTTACACATAAATCAATTTGATGTTGTCCAAAAGGTTTGGAAATACTCCTAATCAGATTGATAATATTCGGGCTATTTCAGCTGCAGTAATTGAAGAGATAAAAAGAAAAATCTTTCTTTTTCTCCTTTGGCATAGATGCTCACTCACCAAATGCTTTATCTTATATCAGTCCATTAAACAAAAATAAAATTAAATAACATTGAATATTTTAAGATAAATATCTGAATACATATATAACTACAGAAAAATGAATAGATAAGTTCTAAAAATTTTGGCAACAAACATTTGCTCACAGGACTTCAAATTTGACTTTCTATGTCAATGGGAAAAAATTCCAATACTACACATAACCTTTTTGTATAGACCAAAAGGTTTTGTACATTCAACTTTGCTGTCAATATAAATACTACAGTAGTAACTCTGAAAAAATACTAAGTTCAGAAATAACAAGTGGTAAACTCCTTGAAACTGAAAAGAAACAAAACAAAAAGCAAAGATAAGGCAAGGGTATATATTGCAAAATAATGCCATGTAATGAACCAATTTTTTAAAATTATAAATAAATTTAATAACAGAGATTTCACACCATGTATGTACATATTAACAAATTAAACTTACTACATGGCCGTGACAGTACCTACATAAAAACTGTCTATGCAATCAGACATCAGTTCACAAATTTGAATGTCTAAATAAATAGGAAAATGAGGAAAATGTTTAGTAATGAGATTGTAGAAAACACAATGACATATATTAGAAAAATATAAAATATACTAAACCTGAAAAAGCTTTTTATTGAAAAATCCTTATGTCAAAATATCTTTAAAAGGCATACAAATTGTTAAAATGTTTTATAGAAAAGTTGACCAAACTATGCACATGTGGTATTTTTCAAACTGACTTGTATATTCAACATAATTGTAATCACATAATCGCAATCCAAATAGAAATGTATTCACGTTCACGTGTTCACCTAATTTTTGTCAGAGCGTGTACGTTTTTTGGTTATCAAGTGTACTGGTGTATAATTACAAATGAGTAAATAGTAGTCATAATGTTGGAAAGGTTGTATAGAATATAGACAGTAGTTTCACATACATCATGAATATAATTTTGAAAGGGAAATTATATTTTAAAAGAGAATAAAAATAACATGATAGCCTTGAATAATAAATTCATAAAGAAATATTTTCTGTAAAGAAAAAAACTCAGAGAAAAAGGCTGTGAATTTAATAAAATTAATATAATTAATAAAATTGATTCATTTATAGACAACAAATCTGAAGACAAAAAATAGAATTTAATAATGTTTTCCATCAATGAAACTCAGAGAAATATTCTGTCCAAAGAGAATGTTTGTGTTGTGTAAGAGAGAGAAAAACTCTGAGTGCGTATGTGTGTGCTTGTGTGTGTTCAAGAAGAAAAGTAGTTTCAACAAAATTTCAAATTGGTAAAAATGCAGATAGAGATTTCAGAAACAATGAAAGATGAATAAAAAAGGGATGCTCCATAACAGAAAATCATACACCAAAATTGCCATGACCAGTTTGATAAATACTGCAAAGCTTGACAAAACCAATTACCGACAAATACATCAACCATGGGACACTTTCACTAACTGCTTGTAACTTCCTATCGCGTTGCAAGCAAATGCAGACTGTAAAAAAATTGGCTTTACTTAATTTTGTTGATATGTGTATGTTTAATGACACAGCAACTTCATTATTTGGTAAATACTCTCTAGTCAATATTGTGCATGTGCTTTAGGAGACACAAAATCAGCTTTTGCCTGGCAGCTTTGTTGCTAATAAAATTTTGGAAATCCCCCAAATGTCTGTCAATAGTGTCACAAAGTTCCCTGCATCACATTGGATAAATCCTGAGGCATCAACTTGACCGAGAACAAAAGCCTCAAAAAAATAAATAGTAATTCCCTTTCTGTAAATTTAAAATGCAGCTTAGTGATGGGCAGTAAAATCCTTAACAATAGCCATACGTCTGTTAGGTTACACTTCTGGGTGAGTGGTCACTTCTGGGTGAGCAAACTCCAGGGGGGACGATGATGGCTTCCGAGGTACTGCGTGGAGTTGCAAACGTATTGTACGCGTTTTGCTTTATCACTGCATTGCACATCTAAGTTGTGCGCAGCAGTTATATACATACTTCACATTTTGACCAAATTCGGGACGAACGTGGCACTATTACTGTAATAGGACCATAAACATCAGATACACTGTGGACTCTGTGGAGGACAGAGGAGAGGCAGGATTGGATTATCACTGTACCCCTCACAGGTTTTGTGATTTGTATACACTTCAAAAGGAGACAGTAGTTTTTATTCCCCATTTTATTGATATGTATAAATGCAAAACTTAAAGTTTACTTCCATCTTGTGTATTCTGTGCACATACTTATCTTGGCAAAGTTACAAAGCCTTCCCTGCCCTTCTCTCTTTTAGGGCCGCCCCTCCCTCCTCTCCAGTTCCCATTATTTCCCACAGTAAGATCTCTGGAGTAATAGTTGTAACCCACTCCAAATGACCTCCACGAGAAGGAATGGAATAGCAAATTGAAAATGGCGATGGAATATTTGGTACTAGACGATCAAATGGCGAATCATCACGAATCAGAGGAACTCTCCCTCACTGACAGTGTTTTCAAAGGAGTTTGTTCTCTGCAGCAACTACTTGCAGGATGAATTGTCAAATTTTGAGTGAATAACGCAATGGAGTAACAGCTTCCAATAAATAACATTGTTAGAAAGCAGAGTTTCATCGCGCTCAGGCATGCATATACATAGGGAGAGGGAAGGCTGGTGACAGGGCGTTCTCTCCTTCCACCGACAACGCTCTCACCCTCAGATGATCTGTCACTGTATGTAGAACACGGTGGCAGATTTATCCTCACGATTCAGGTTGCTCCGTAATGGTTCAGGTGAAAGCGTTTCAGTAGTGCCATAAAGTAGGAGCTCATAAATGACTGAGTCTATTATTGGGTGACAAGCTCCAGCCCAGTGACTTTGTTTGTGACTTTGTATACATGCTGCAGAAATACCTTCATTGTCATGAGCTTAGTAGAAAAAAAAGTACAGTGACAACTCTGGTCTGCAAATTTTACCACTGAGACCGTAACACCTGTTTATCTTCATGTAAATAACGAAGCAAAATTCTACAATCATTGACTCAGTACACAGTAATCCCACATATGGTTGCTATCACTAATATCACCATGTTCACTATTTTTATATTTGAGGGAAAAAGGCTGTTTTTTTCTGCCTGCCTTCTTTTTATATTATAAACCCAATGGTGATTATTACAACTGCATGTCTCTGATTAAGTAAACGATAGGCCAAGATGTGTGTGTGTGTGTGTGTGTGTGTATGTGTGTGTGTGTGTGCACGTGCGCATATTTGTACATGCGTGTGTCTACATGCAGTGGGTGTGAATGGCTAATAGCTATGACTAATACTCCCTGAAGGAATTGTTTGGCTTTGGGAAAGAATATTAAAGCCTAATTTTGGCTTCTTTCATTGCATCTCAAGCTGTGGACTCTTCAGTGGTCATTTCTAATGGAACTTCCTTCTCGTCTTTAATTTCTATATTTAAATTTTAATTACTAGTTTTTCGTTTTTATTATTGAGAAAAAATGATGTTGGCTGTAATCCAATTACCAGTAATTACAGGTTATTTTAGAATATTGAGAAATTATCTGCATATAATTTAACTCCATCCTGTTATTATTCCATAGAACTACTACTCATTGATGTTAAAATAATACAGATACTTTTTCTCACTTTCTTTACAATATGCAATTAAATAATTGCAGCATAACCTAAACTAATATGAAAATATTTAAATTGCTATTTCATATATTTTGTCACAAATATTGTTTTAGTTTAATGTTAAAAGATAAGTTATTACTATCAAATCATTAATTGTCAATTATTATTTATTTTTTGCAATCTGGAAATAATCTCAACTTTGAATGAGTTTATGCATGCATTTTAACATTTATGGGATCACATTCAAATAGCAAAATGTATGAATTATCATGACCCAGAAAAATAACAAAACTCCCGCAGGATTTTTGGTGAAATGAGTAAAATATTTTATATGATCAGTAAGATGTACCTTCATTACTATGTCAGTATTGTCATAATCAGATCTAAGCCACCGAATATTTACCAGAAAAGAGAGGATTTTGGGTTAAATGTGCCAGCAAGAAAAATCTTGGAAAACTATGTAGTAAGCAAAAAAGCCTAACAATGAAATTGATAAGACAAAATAATTGAGGCTTTATGTAGTCTTACATAAATTTAGAAAGTTGAGCAGTGATGATGAAACTTGAAGAAAAATTCTGTCATTTATCTGGTGATTTTTTTTAAAGTTTGGTTTTATTTTGCTCTATTTATCTCATATTTACCTGAGAGCACATTAAGTCTATTATCTTCTCACCATAATTCACGTTATACTTTATTTTTCTCAATGAAATAAAAAAATTAATTTCTCACAGAAAGTTACAATGTTTTAAGTGATCAATGGTCACTCTAACACATAATATATAATATATATACATTGAGATATCGGAATAAAAAAGTAAAGTACATTTTTCTGCATTTTAATTCCATTGCTATTTTTCCAGTGTCTACTTTATATTACTTCCAATGTACTTATGCTTTTGCTCATATCAAAGGAGGTCTCACTATTTCTATTAATTCATATTTGTTTTATTGCTAAAATAGAATATAGTTTTCTTAAAATTCTAAATGAAAGTGAGTTTGAGTTTAACATTTTTCTCTAACTTGTTTTTATTGAAAGACCTGTTACTACTCTTTCAAAGAACTATAAAAGCCAAGAACATTATAATGTTGGACTGATGGGGAAGGGCAATAGAGCCATTTAATATACCATGGCAAAGTCATTGCTCTGAAGAATGGATAATATATGTATCAATAGTGATATAAAGAGAAATAACAGAGATGAATAGCAGAGATAATAAATCTGTTTTCCCCACAGCACTTGTCTTAGACATTTCTCTTAGTGATAAATAAAATAATTTCAGGCCACTGGGAACTGGCTTGAAATTCCCTTGTTTATGGCAATGTCCACCAGTTATGATACAAACAATATAGCCTATTTCCAAAAGCCTGCAACAAGGAAATAAATCTTGAGTTGAGTATTTAAATCCCATTTAGTACAAAGTGTCAGTTCTGTTCTTTGTTGACACTCTCGGTTACAAGCATTGGATCTTTAAGAAGAAGAATTGATCTCATCTTCACTGGATAAAGAGCACATGCTACACATTACAATGTGACTTTCAACTCATATATTGTTTATCTCAGCTTGAAGTTTCCTACTAAATATAAAGCAAAAAAAAAAAAAAACAGTTGCTCAAAATCTATTTTATCTATTTTAGGCTTGTTTTCCTTATTACTTCAGATGAGGCAGGAATGAGACATGGAACGAGAAAATGTTTCTGAGGGGTTGTTTAAGATGTCAGCCAGTTTGGGTGCACAAGGGGACACAGACACGGACTTAGCTTTGTTCGTGAGAGCTTGTCCCCGCCACCATCCCTCCCAGCTCTCGTTCCTTTCTATTGACCCGTGACAAAATTCCAGGTCACGCTCAGCCCGAATACTCAGTTTGTAGCCACTGCATAGGTTTGTTGAAATGACACATTTCTACAAAATGAGATGCAAGAAATTCCCACCCATGCCCTGGGGAAGAAGAAACAGTGACTACATATCTGAACGTCTTTAAATTGTTATTTTAATTTCCGTTCACTTTGCTACATTTCTAGCATCAATAAAAGGCTCTTGTACTATTACAGCACTCATAAGTTCTTGCCTAAAAGTAAAATATGCAAGTTTATTATGACTACAACAAATACATATTCAAGAATGGTATTATATTTGGGTCAACTCAATGCTGAGCTCTGAAAAACGTACACACAGTACCAGACATGAATAAATATAATACCGTCTTGAGGAAATACCTAATCTAATAAAAAGAAAGTGGAAAATAAACAATTTTAAGATAAAATTGTAATTTCACCGTTCAAAAGTGGAGCTTGAAACTATAATGTTTATTGATATCATTTCCAGTGGTCTCATATTTAATTTCTTAATAATGTCTGAAAAATTGTAATAAAACAGGATGATTATGTATTTTAAAGAGCATAGAGTGAATGGTGCTATGCAGTATTGACTCTCCACTATAACCTGTGCTCTCAGTCTTCAATGAACACAAGAGATTTTTATAAACAACACATATTCCAGTGAACTATGATTACTCCTTATATTTTCACACCCATACATCATATTTGCTCTTGATATAATTAGTTGTTCTAAAAAATGAAATGTATTATTAAGAGTGGAGAATAAACATAGGATCATACATGAATCTACTCTGCAGTGGATGTTGATTTTCTACAACGGATGGACAAAAGTGATTTGCTGAAAGAAAGAATAATGATTTCAAAATGTGATCACATTGAATAAATGTATGCAAATACACACATACACACTTATTTTATGTGCATTGGTGGTGATTTTACCACATAGTTCATGTTCATATTAGATTTTAATAAATTCAAATAGGCTTTTTCAGAATTAAGTGGTAAATTTGATGTCATGTTACTTGGAATCATATTTTTCATCTCCTTTTTGAGAATGAGAGCCCTGGTTTAATCATTTATGATTCTGTATTTTTATTTCATTTTGATTTGTTGTTCCAGTTATTGAATAGCCACACTTCCTAGGAGATGGTTCTACTAATTACATACACTCCCAGCCCCCTGCATTTTTATTTTAAAAATGTCCTTTAAGGCTTTCTGCTGCTATTTTGTAAGCATGATATATATATATATATATATATATATATATATATATATATATATATATATATATATATATAT